>OX103972.1:44116524-44205795 GCA_944470395.2 Schistosoma turkestanicum | reverse complement strand
TTTAAGTTCTAGGACCTACGGTCTCGCCCCCGACCGCTTAACCTCTAGATCACTGAGTTGGCATCCGACAGCGTTAATACCTGACTTTGATCAATCTTAAGGTTTCGTGCAACTTCCTCATTGTCTTTGGTAGGTGGTAACTGTCTATATCCAACAGGGTTGAACACCGCTGGTCATGGTTTTTCATTAAAAGCTCCGAGAATTTCCACATGAAGCTAGTCACTTTCACAGAAACTTTACTTAATTGGCTCTATCCTTTTTTGAAGTACACATGAACCAACTAGCACGGATAAAGCATAATAATAATAATAATAATAATAATAATAATAATAATCAGTTAGTTCGTAACAACGTAGAACTTCGAACGTAGACTAAACACATCAGTTCAGGTTGCCATACCATAGTATCAGCACAGACAGACAAAATTGTCAATTCGAATCCCATAGTAGCAGAGGTAGTAAAAGCAGTAGCAGAATTGGGAGAGATTAAGGTTTGACGGATATTATTCAAGAAGTATAATTCATTGAAAAAAACTTTAAAAGAGAAAGATAAAGGTGATTCTGATTTGAAATAGCACAAAGCATGGGTACACCTACACTATTACAAACGAGTATGAGTCGTGTTATTCAAAGTCGAACGTGTAGACCGCTTCACTTAT
Organism: Schistosoma turkestanicum; assembly: GCA_944470395.2. Lineage (NCBI taxonomy): Eukaryota > Metazoa > Platyhelminthes > Trematoda > Strigeidida > Schistosomatidae > Schistosoma > Schistosoma turkestanicum. The sequence continues at coordinate 44,205,137 of OX103972.1, read as the reverse complement.
CTGTGGAGTCTCATCAGTGCCGACGGCCTGGTGACTGACGAAATCTCAGCACGGATACAGAAGACTCGATTGACTTTTGCCAACCTGCGTCACTTATGGCGTAGGCGAGATATCCGTTTGTTGACTAAAGGAAGAGTGTACTGCGCAGTAGTTCGCTCCGTCCTACTGTACGGATGCGAGACTTTGGCCGTTAAGAGTAGAGGACTTCCGTAGGTTACTAGTCTTCGATCATCGATGTCTCCGAAGCATTGCTCGTGTATCATGGGACAACCGTATGTATAAGCAATGCTGTTGTTAGGAAACGACTACTAGGTAACGAGGGCAGATCAATAGATGAAGTGGTGAAACTTCATCAGTTGAAGTGGTTGGGACATATGTTACGTATGCCTAAGCATCGACCATGTTTTGTGGTGTAGGAGTAGGTTGGAGGAAAGCCAGGGGGGTGGCCAGACCTAAACATGGCAGAAATTCATGAAGTATCACTGACAAGTGGACTGAGTCATGTTGGTAAATGTAGGCTACCTGGTTGGGGTCCACGAGACGAAAGTCACCGATGGTTAGAGACTTTGAACGACATGGCTCAGAACCGTTTGCAATGGTGCAGGTGCATCCACTCTTTGTGTTCTATGCAATTCTAAGCTTCTGAATTCCTCATTATCTCTGTCTTTCTCCTTCAAAGTTTATCTCACTGAATTATACTTCTCGAATCATATCTTCTCCATTACTGTTAATACTTCTATCATTGCTATCACTCTTGTATTTGAACTGACAGTTGCATCTCTGTGCTGATGGGGCATGGCAACCTGAACTGATGTACTTACGTACGAAGTTCTTCGTTTTATCTGTCTGTCTGTCACATCGCTTACTATTGTCACGGGGACCTCAAACAGATAGTCTACACTTACCAACATGGCTCAATCCAGTTGTCAGTGACACTTCACATGGATTTGTGCCATGTTTAGATTTGGCCACCCCTAGCTTTCCTTCAACCTACTCCTACACCACACATCATCACTCACCGAAGCAGTCAGTGGTTGGGCGCATACGTAACACATGGGTCCAACCAATAATAATAATAATATTAATAACAAACTTTATACAAACAGAAACAATAATCACCTACCTGTCCAAGTACCGTATTAAATCGTGGTGTATGCAAATGTAAACGGCTTAACATTTTTTGTACTAATGGTAAAAAAAATTTAAATTTTTGACCCATTCGATATAATAAACCAGTTAATACATCCATTGCTGGTACACGCAATTGATTGATTGCATTTAAACATATTTGACTGCCTAGCAGAGCAGTGGATTTTGTCAATGGTGATGACGCGGACGCTGATGATGATGCTGACGAAGGTAAAAGATGTTGTTGATGATGATGATGTAACACTTGTTGATAACTTTGATGACATGATTCTAATGTTAATAATAAACGACAAATGGGATGGATAATTTGTCCAGCGAAATCATCTAGATCAACACAATCAGTGAAACGTGCTAAACATTCTAGGCAGGCTTTACGTAGACGAACACTGCCAACTTTATTCATATGCATTAGTTGTGGTTGATGTGTTGTTGTTGATGATGAGGCAATGCCAACAAGTGTTAGATCATTTACTGATGTACTACTATTATTATTATTAGTAGTAGTAGTAGTATCTGAGAAAATATTTGACAAATCAAATGTATCTGTATTGAAATCCGAAGTGGAATGCGGTAGAGTTGACTGTGAATGACTAGTAGTAGTAGTAGTATTAGCAGTGCTACTACTACTAGTATTAGTAGTATTATTAGTAGTAGTTGAACAATTATTATTATCTATTGAAGAATTCTCTGAAACACTAGTTAATAGAATAGAAAGATTGGCTTCATTGGTTATATCAATTAAACTTGATATGGCTGGTACAATAATATGAGCATAATCTTTCAATGTATAACCGAATTCTGGTAGAACTTCTAAAAGCTGATTGGCCCAAACCACACCGCATCGTATCGCATTGCACCCCGACCCGAAAAAAGAAACAACAAATAAAAATAACTATATATACATGTATACACACAATTAAAAAAAATTGAAATTATTGAAAATTGAACAACTGAACACATTTAAACAAAAAAACATTGATGAATTAATTAAATTTTCTTCGGTTTTCAAGGTCATCATGATGATAAATTAATCAGTAAAAAAAAGAAAAGTTACACAAAACGCATATCCTATAAAATATATGTATATAACTATACAGATCGATAATCGAAGTAATGGACAGAGTTTGCAATTGTAATCATAGTATTGAATATTGAATCATAGAATCGAGAGAGAAAACTCAACAATGACATGATAAAACAAACACACACATGAATTACCTTTGCAGAATGCCTGGAATATTTTAGAATGAAAAATAATAGTATTATGTACATATCAAATATGTAGTTAATTTCCATCCAGATTACAGATATAAATGTATATATGTATATATGCGTTGGGGATGTTAGATCTCCAGAACTCACTTGGAAAAAGTCCTAATTTTGAAGTTTTATATTTTTGCGCCCAAGGACGCTTAGTTGACCTTCAGCTCACATTTCCCACTCGGAAAATCCTTGAATGGCATTGGTGGATGGATTATATTAGTACGCAATTTTGTGGCTCTCACCAAGGGCGTTTTATCAATTGTATAAATAAGCTTGAGTTGTGTGCTTGTGGACTTCATACTTTACCAAGTGCCTGAGAATACATTCTCGCTACGTCTTATCAAGACTTCTTGCTTTCGTTAGTGGGGCCTGGGACAATTGGATTAGAATAGCCTATCAGAGCACTGGATCTTTGATCTTCGTTCCGTTTAGCGAGTCAGGTTAACTCGTAATAACTGCAAGCATATCAATATCACAAAGCCCATTTCTGTCTCTAAACCATGATTCTAAATTTATAATCTTAACCTTCAGTCAATCAGCCATAATACCGAACTTCGTACGTATGTACAATGGTTCGAATTGCCATATCACATTAGCACAGAGGGAGACAGAGATGGGATTGTCAATCTGAATCCCATAGTAGTAGTGGTAGAGTAGAAGTATTAGAGGTAATGGAGAAGATTACAGTTTGAAGATATGATCCAGTGATGATGCCCAACAATCATGTCATGATGTTATGAGAAGTCGGTCAGTCAGTTAGCTACAACGTCAGTTCACTTTCTCATGCCACATTAGCACACAGAGATGCAATTATCAATTCAAATCCCGTAATCGAGAACATTAGGGTTTGAAGATGTTATTCAAGCAGTATAATCTAATAAAATAAACTTAAAACGAGAAATATGTGGGTAAGGAGGAATTAAGACTAGAATTTGAGAGAAAACAAAGAATGGAAAAAATCTTAACTTTTAATTGTAGAAATAATGTGAGGACGCCTAACACTCAATTCATTATTTTGAAGTGGGTTCGAGGCGACAGCTCTTGTAAATCGCATATAGGTGAATATGTAAGTTGTTCTTTTTTTCAACAGTTAACGATCAGAAAAACCTGTAAATCACTTTAGGAACACTTATTGATCATGTAAAATCTGTTTGGTTGGATTTAGTAGTAGTAGTCAGTAGTAGGTATCTTCAACATAGGTTTTTAAGTAGTTTTAACATATCAAGTAGGTTGTTTGCATGAAATAAAAAGGTAAAAAATTTTCATGTACGGCTTATAACTATTACGAGTTCAACTTAGTCGGTAACCGAGAGTGAAGACAAATGATCGACTGACACGATAGGCTACTCTAATCCGAGCGTCCCAAGGCCCTACTAACTAGAGGAAGAAGTCTCGATATGGCGTAGAAATTGCATTCTACAAGCACTCAGAAAATATGAGGTCAACAAGCACACAAATCGAGTTTATTTATATGTGATAGAAACATCCTTGGGAGAGCCACAAAAATAGCATACTAATATAACATATCAACCAATGACAGTCAAGGATTTTCCCGGTGGGAAACGTAATCTCAAGGTCAACTAATTAGCCTATGCTTGAAAACATGAAATCAAAAATTAGAACCTTTATCAAGTGAGTTTTGGGGATCTAACATCCTCATCAGGCTAGGAAATTAAAAGGTGTGATCAGGCTAGCCTGAAATGTTTAGCATCCAGCTATCGAAAATGTATGAAATAACCTATGGAAACATCTACACACACTCACTTGCAATTTATTCAAGAAAGTATTGATGTTCAAAAATCCACAAGTATACACATATTTTAACTGTAAAGTTCTACGGCACTATTTCAGGATGGAAAACATTGCGTTGTGATTCATAATTAATTTACAAAGACATTAATCAGTATTTTTACACACTGAAACTATCAATCAATCATTGTTAGACTATACACCATGAGAAACCTGGAATGGTACTGAAAGACGGCCGTTTCATCATCTGGTATGGGACTACTCAGCAGTGGCAGCGCGCAATCCACGACTCCTGCTACTACTCGCAGGATTCGCAACTAGGGCCATCGGTCTTGTGCGTGAACGCCTACCTTCCGGACTAGTGAGCTAATCGGCATCCAACGAGTTTAATGTCTAATTCTTATCAATCTAGGGATTCTTGCGCAACCTCACCCACCACTGTCTTCGGTAGTTACTGCCTACACACCCGACAGGATTGAACTACACTGGTCTTCTGACTAGAACTCTGAGATTTTCCTCACGAAGTTAGTCACTAGTGGGCACAGTGTACGATATTTTCAATTCCGGTTATGCGGATCAGTGCTTTTACACAATGAAATCATCAATCAATGATTGTTAAACTATACAGCATCAGAAACCTGGAATGAGACTGAAAGATAGCCGTTTCGTCCTCTAGTATGGGACTACTTATCAGTGGTAGCGCACAATCCACGACTCCTGGCAACTCGTACATACTACTCAAACCTACAACATGTTAAAGAAAATTTATTCAGTGAATCAATCTGGTTTTCCATTAAAATTCTACAATACCAACATTGATTCAACTAATTACATAGGGCTAAAATGCATTTCGGCATTGAGCAATCTTACGCTGACTAAACCTGAAATAATTCAATAATCAATAATAATAAAATCTAATAACCGAAAAAACTAATTAGAATGATGCACAAACCCTTGGAACTTATGAGCTTCGATTGATGTAACATTGAAACAAGTTAGATGGGTCCATAAAGACAGTCGGTCAGTCAGATGCAACGTAGAACTTTGTACGTAAGTACATCAGTTCATGTCGCCATACCACATCAGCACAGAGATGTAATTGTCAATTCAAATCCAATAGTAGAAGAGGTAGTAAAGGTATTAGAAGTAATCGGAGAGGGTAGGATTAGAAGATATTATTCAATAAGTATGATTCAGTGAGAAAAGTGTAGAAAGTCAAAACTAACTAGAGGTGTTGAAGAATCCAGAAGATTAGGATTTGAGAGAACACAAAGAATTGAATGCACCGGCGCCATTGCAACCGATTTTGAGCCATGTCATCCAGGGTATCTAACTATCGATTATTATCATCTCGCGGACCTTAACCATGTAGTTGATAACTACCGACATGGCTAAGTCCACTCGTCAATGACTTCATGGATTTCTGCCATGTTTTGATTTGGCCGCCCCTAACTTTCTTCCAACCTACTCCTACACTACAAAACAAAGCTCGTTGAGGCAGTCGGTGATTGGGCATACGCAGCACATGTCCCAAAGGGGTACATACAATTAATCAATCAATCAATAGCAACGTAAGAACTTCGTACGTACGTATATCAGTTCAAGTTGTTATACCACATTAGCACAGAGAGATGCAATTGTCAATTCAAATCTCAAAGAAGTAGAAGTAGTAAAGGTATTAGCAATAATCGGAAAGATTAGGGTTTGAAGATATTATTCAAGAGGTATATTCCAGTGAAATGAACTCAAAAAGAAGATAAAGTGATGAGGAATTCAGAAGGTTAGGATATGAGAGAACACAAAGAATGAATGCACCTGAGCCATGTCATTATTCAGGGTCTCTAACTATCAATTACTATCATCTCGCAAGCCTCAACCAGATAGCCTACATCTACCGACATGACACAGTTTTGGTCTAGCCCCTCCGCCTAGTGAGGGGAATCCATACACATTAGACTAATGGCGGTACATCAAGGTTTAATCACAAATAATCCATGGAGAATATAAAAAAAAATAATACTTACAGCAATTAAATTCGCTTCATTTGATTCATGATGAAACATACGCAATATAGTTGGTATAAGACGTGTTAAATAAGTACGAAATTCCGCACCCAAAACATTAGACATTGGACTCAGTAGACCAATACATGCACGTTGAACATTTGGAGCAATCCACCAATGTGTAATTAATAAATCTATGACTTCATGAGCAAATTCTTTTGTATTCAATTGTACAATAGTCATAACATTACCCAATTGACGTATAAGAAATTCTTGTAACTTGAATGAATAGAAAAATTAAAAAATGTATGAGGGTGTGGTGTGTGCTACTTATACGAACGATATAAGTAGTATAAGAATGGACGTGAAAGAAGAAGTCTCACGGTCACAAGAGGAAAACGGAAAGTAAATGGAGCAAAAGCAAGAAGTAAATAGAGTAGTACCAACAGGAAGTAAAGGAAGCAACAACAGGAATGGAAGAAGAATGATGGAGCGTTGGAAATCAAGACTCAAAGATGGTGTGCAAATAGAGTGTTCAATGTAATGTTTTCGTTTTTAATTGACTAAGAGTGTAAATTAGCATAATACAATCTTCAGCGATTGCCTCAGTCTTCTCAAGGGTAGAGAGTTGAGAACTAGTTAGCTGATAACTTAAAAGGATAAAGTTCTAGAGATTGTTGTTTATTGTTGCGAAACATGAATCAGTCATTGTTAGACAATAACCATTAAAAACAGGTAAGCGCTGCACAGCCGTTTCGTTCTGGTATGGGATTGATTTAGTAGTTGGCATCCACGACTCTTACGACTAGCAGATATAGATTTCAGGACTTTCGGTCTTGTTCGCGAACGCTTAGTTTTCGGACCCACTGTTCATAAACAAGGTGGGTATAATGCCAAGGTGAGGGCGTGGATTGACAAGGCAAGCGAAGTATGTCGACAACTGAAGAACATTTGGAACTTAAAAAACAACTATCAACCAATACCAAAGTTAAACAATTTTTGAAACCGTGAGTCGATCAATGTTAGACTACACCATTAGAAATCTGGAAGCACTGGACGGCCGTTTCGTCCTGGCATGGGACTCTTAAGCAGTGCGCATCCACGACTCCTGCACCCCGCAGGATTTGAACCCAGGACCTTCGAACGCCCTAACCGTTAGACCACTGAGACGGTTTCTGACGGTGTTAATGTCTAACTTGATCAAATTCACGGAGTTGCGCAACCTCATACACAGTCTTCGGTAGTTACTGTCCACACCCGAACAGGTTGAACTTCACTGGTCACGTCTTCCCACTAGAACTTGGAGAAGATTCCTCACGAAGCTAGTCACTAGGGAGCACCGTAATGCAATACCAAGGTCACAATTTTCAATCCAAATGTCAAGATAGTTGTACTGTATGGAGCAGAAACTAAAAGAATCACGACAGCTGTCATCCACAGGACAGTTGTCTACGCAAGATATTGAGGATCTGTTGGCCAGACAGCAATAACAATAACCTACTGCGGGACGGAACAAACCACAGTGCAGCTGAGCAAGAAATTAGAAAGAAGTGCTGGAGGTGATTAGGACACATATTTAGGGAAGCACCTAACTGCTTTAACAAGGAATCCTTAGGGCAAAAAGGGTATTAGAGGAAAACCAAAGAACACATTACGCTGAGAATCGGAGACAGGCATGCAAAGAACGAAAGTTAGTTTTTAAGACTTTGAAATGATAGCCTAGTTGTGATAGTCAATCTTGAGACTAGTAACACGTGATTACAGTTCTGACAAAATGGACTCAAGGAAAAAGAAGAAACTATTCATTCTATCACCGGATAGACTAGCAAGCAAGTGAGAAGAGAGAGAAAGAGAGAGAAGACTAATATACTGAAAGACTAGTCGATTTATTCTTGATACAAGTGAAGAAAAAAGATATATGAATGAATATAGACCTCGGAGCACAAGGATTGATAAAAAAAGGATTCGACTATGCCGATAGAAAACTGGGGATTACAATTAAGTCACAGTAATTTTGCAATAAAACAGGGTTACGACAGTGAATCATCGTACATCAACCAATAGTCTAAGATTTACAGAATAAGATTAGTATTCTTCAGCACGATAATGTCTCCAAAAACAAGCTTCTATTGGTTGTTAATGTCTCTTTGTTTTCATTTTCACAACAGGATGTGATTATACATTTTGAAGACAAATTTAGACAACAACCAAGGAGTTAGAGAGAGAGAGTATTGAACACGTTTAGCGTCCCACTGTCTAAAAATTCAACAATGTGTGGGCAAATTATTCATTTAAGGATTGACTTGGAGATCTTTGAGTTGTTGTTTTTAGACTACTAATACTACTGACTGAATTGTGGATCGCGTAGTTTGAGATATTGCGCCATCATTTGTTGTCACCCCTGGCATGGATGAACTTTGATAAAATTAAACAAGAATGGAGAGAGTGGACATCCCTGACGGACACCATTTGAAGTGAAGAATTCCGGTGACAGTTCGCCATACGCTCTCACTCGACCAGTGGTGTTCAAGTAGAGAGCTTGTATGAGGTTAATGTACTCCGTTGGTACACATTTGGTACACAGAACCTCACGATTAATTACGTTAACTTTTAAGTTAGTACAATCGTCTATTTCGATCCTCACTATACATTTTATGAAGATGTACGTGGCAACTTTACAATGTAATGCGATACATTTTTATTTTATAGACATGCTCTTAGAAATAACCTTATCCTCGTCTGAATTTTTAGGAGTAGACCTATTACCAGGAGGCTCGTTTATCGACTTAGAATATGCCGATGACATAGTACTACTACGTGAAGACGCTAACATAATGCAGAGTCTTTTGACTACTCTAAGCAACAACACAAGCATGTTCGGGATGCGATTATCGCCGTTGAAATGCAAAATGTTGCTTTAAGATTAGCTTGTATCGGCACTCGAACTACCAACACGGAGTGAAGCAGTTGAGATTTATCTCATGAGTTTCACAAGCAATGCTGGCCTGGTGACTGACTAAATCTCAGCACAGACACAGTAGGCTCCACTGGATTTTTCCCTTACTTGCGTCATTTATGATCGATTAAAAACACATCTATACATATACACATACACACACACACACCGAACTTACTCTAGTATCACGTGTATTTTCTAAACATCGAAAATAATCCGGTATCAGCTGACGTAGATAAATCACAGAACGTGGACCTAATAGTTTCAAGACATACACTATAGTTTGAACAATACTACCATATTGACTATGCAATGCAGGATCACGTAATGAATGAATCAAAGCGGACAATGCACATACAGAGAAGAAAACATCACGACTTTCCCATGATAAATTGATGACCAATTCAGATTGAGTAATATCAACTAGGAAGGAAGTGGAAAAAAAAACAAAAGGCAACAGAAGAATACAATTCAGTTACGATATGTATATATATTCATAAAAATATTCCAAAAGATATTATTCTGTTAAGTTTCATTCTATCATTCAACGTAACATCATTGTATGTTTTCATACTTTGCACATGTCGTTTCTTATTGGTCAATCAATATTGACGGTCATGCTAAACGGTATAAAAATATGCATTGTCTGTAAAATTCTAGGTTGTATTTGTTAGGATATTCATCCAATATCCTAAGAGAATTATTGATCGATTCCTACTGGTCAGTTTTATGGTCGTCCTAGATATCAATGTGTCACGTGCTCCAATGTTGTTTCTTATTGGTTGTCCTGACTATCAATGTCATTTCAAATGTTCCTTCCTATTGGTCATCTTAATTATCAATGTCACAGACTTCAATGTTGGTTTCCATTCGACCTAAATGTATAAATACGCATTATTTGAAACGTTTTATGACCCGGAGCCAGATCCTTAGTCCGAGATCCTGATTCTTTTCTGAACTCGGACCTCGTACTTTCTGGATGTTTGTAGAATACACATTCTAGCTCATGTCAAGTATTCTTCTTTTATTCAATGGGGGTTGGGACACTCGGATTAGAGTAGTATGTGTCGCTGGATCCTCTATCCTCGCTCTCGTTTTCCGACTAAGGTAAACTCGTAATAGTTCAAGCATATCAAAATGACGTGTTCACGTGCAGGCGAAACAGTAATCTGACTCCATTAAACAATTTTCATTTGACCGTTTTGTGTTCTGTTATACATTGGGGAATTCGGAGAAACAGAATTTACGGTCGTACGGGAATATTTGTAGTTGTCCAATCGATTAGCCACAACGTGGACCATAAGATGACCCATTTATTGTGAAAAAAAGTAGTCAAACTTTTTATATATATTCACAACACGTTACAAATCTAGTCAACTTATATTATTTAGAGTACGAAATTGATTGTTAGAAATTAACCGGTGGTACGCCTTGTCAGTCAGCAACAACGCTGAACGTTGTACCACAATCGCATAGAGATGCATGCAATTGTTAATTGAAATTGCATAGTGGTAGAAGTGGTAGAAGTATGAGCAGCGATCGGTAAGATTATGGTTTGAAGATGTTATTCAAGAAGTATAATCCAGCGAAACACATTTGAGAAGAGAAAGATGAAGGTCATGAGGTATACAGAGGATTAGAATTTAGAAGAACACAAAGAATGGATACACTTGCGCCATTACAAACAATTTTTGAGCCATATAATTTACGGTCTCTAGCCATTGGTCACCAGTTAGTCTACCACCTACCAATACGGCTCAGTTCACTTGTCAGTGACTTCATGAATTTGTACCGTATTTTTAGTTTGGTCACCCCTAGATTTTTTCCAACCTACTCCTACACCACCAAGCACAGCTCTTCGAAGCAGTCGGTGCTTTGGCATTCGTAACACATTTGTGTCACAACCACCTCTCAACAGAGATTCCAGAGTCCTATAGCTAAAGGGGCATATGGTCCTTGTGGGAACGATTTAAACTTCTGTTTTACATTTTCTAGGTCACTCTTTTCTAATGCGTAAACAATCTTAGAGATGACAGATATCACTCTCAACTTATTCAAATATAATGTATTTTGTTTAGTCAACTCTACGTGTCTAGTTATGTCATGTTTTCGATTGTGAGCCATGAACAATAACATACAGGACATAGTTTCGGTTAATAATATTTTTATTGATTATTCAACATTTCATACTACTGACCTTTGGAATTAAATGTATCGCAACTGTTAACATACAAATCGATTGTCTTAAAGATGTTATCATCATTCAGTTGTGTTAGTTGATGACTGGCTTCATGTAAGACTCAAGTATTATATCACTAAATAATCTTTAATAGATCACGAATTAAAAACAATAAGCATTGAATAGCTTGTTTAGACGCAGTATAGGATTGCTCAGAAGCTTCGGTCGGACTCAGAAACATACATCACTGAGTCCGCTACGAGACAGTTATCGATCAAAGTCAATGAAAGATGATTGCGGAATATTACGAAATAAATGAAGTTAGACGTTGAAACCGCTGGATGCAAGTTCATTTTAGTCTAGAAGTTAAACTTTTATGTACAACAATGAAAGTTTGTGATTCAAAGTTATGTCAGTTAGTCAGTCAGTTGCAACGTAGAACTTCGTACGTGCGCGAACATAAGTCCAGGTTGCCATACCACGTTAGCACAGAGATGCAAATGTCAAATCAAATCTCATAGTGATAGAGATAGTAGAGGTATCATTAATGGTAATGAAGAAGACTAGGGTTTGAAGATATTATATTCAAGAAGTATAATTCAGTAAGATAAGGTTAGAAAGACAAAGGTAGAGGTGCTGACGAATCCAGAAGATTAGGATTTGAGAGAGCACAACGAATGGATGCACTTGCGCCATTGCAAACGATTTTGAGCCATGTAGATCAAGGTCTCTAACCATTAGTGACTTTCGTGTCGCCGACCCTAACCAGGTAGCAGCCTACATCCACCAACATGACTCAGTCCACTTGTCAGTGAATTCATGGATTTCTGCCATGTTTTGGTCTGGCCGCCCTTCAAAGTTATGAAAACTCTACAATTTCTATAAACCCCTGCAATACTAACAACATCATATTTGCACATTTCACTAGGCGGATTCAACTCTACTAATTAAGTTGTATTACATATCCCAACTTCTAGTCTGTTCACTTTCTCTATTCTTATTCAACTTTGTCATTGATATACTTTTAGAGACGAGACTTTCATCGTCTGACTTTTCAGGAGTTGAACTTCTACTAAGAGACTGACTGACGATGACATAATTTTATTTAGTGAAGGCTCTGACAAAATGTAGAGTCTTCTGACCATCACCTTAGACAGTTCTCTCCCTTCGAAATGCGAAATGTCACTTCATATTTGCGTTGCGTCAGAAACTAGTGTATAAGGAAATCTCGACACGGATACAAAAGGCTCGATTGTCTTTGACCAACCTGCGTCACTTATGGCATAGATGAGATGTACGTTTAGCAATCAAAGAACGAGTGTACTGCGCATCACTTCACTTCGGCTTACTCCATGGGATAAAATATGGCCAATTAAGAGTAGAGGATATTCGCAGGCTACTAGTATTCAATCATCGGTGTCTTCCAAGCATTGCTCATATTTTCTGGGACCGCCTAGTAAGCAATGATCGTTTAAGGAAGTTACTAGGTAATGAAATAGTGAATGGTCGTCAGTTGAGGTGGTTGGGACATGTGTTACGAATGCTCAATCACAAACTGCTTCGGCGAGCGATGATGACTAGTGTAGGGCTAGGTTGGAAGAAAGTTAGGGGCAGCCTAACCACAACACGGCATCAATCCATGAAGTCATTAATAACTGAGCTGACTCTTGTAAATATAAGTAGACTAGCTGGTTGGGGTCCCCAAGACGATAGTAACCGGTAGTTAGAGGACTTTGAATGACATGGCTCAAAATCGTTTGCAATAGCGCAGGTGCATCCTTTCTTTGAGTTCTCCTAAATTCTAGTCTTTTGAATTCCTTATCACTTTTATCTTTCTCTTTCTAAATTTATTTCACTGAATTCCACTTCTTGAATAATATCTTTCTCACCAGTCACTAGTATCGTTACAACCTCTACCAACATAGGATTTGAACGGACAATTGCATCGCTTTGTGCCAATAGGATCTGACAACTGATGACGTAGGTACGAAGTTCTACGTGTTAGCTGGCTGACTGACTGACTGACCTCTAACATTTGTCCTAGATTAACCTACATATTAGATAATAGAAAAAACATTATGTGACTATCCACTTGGCTTACCATCTTTACGTTCAACTACTTCATGATGACTCACAGCAATACCTGTATCACCATATGTATCAACTTGACCAGAATATAATTTAAATTTGAATGGATCAAGTGCACCAAGAACACCAAGAGCTCTTAATACCTAATTTTAAACAATATATTCAAAAGTTCAATGAACAAAGAAAATAAAATTCAGATTAAACAAACTATTCAAATTGAAAACACACACTAGTAAAACAGTATCACAAAAGATAGTACTGCTTATAGTTTAGATAGCATTAAAAAAAATCATCAGTTTATTAAGTAGCTGCTAACCAGTAATCAAAGAGTATGGAACTAGTGAACTAAACTTAGAAAGATGATGAAGAATCTAGAGGATTAGAATTTGAGGGAACACAAAGCTGCGATGCCTCTGCGTCATTGTAAACGATTTTGAGCCGTCATTCAAGGTCGTCTCTAACAATCGATTGCTATTGTCTCGCCAGATACCAACCAGGCAGTCTACACCTACTAACATGTCCCAATCTCATTTTCAGTGACCATGTTTTGGTTTGGCCACCCCCCTAACTTTCTTCCAACCTAACCTGACATCATAAAACTTCACTTGTCAGAATAGTCGGCGTTCGGGCGTACATAACACATGTCTCAACCATCTCAACTGATGAACATTCACCACTTCATCTATTGATCTAAAATCCTCATCGAGTACTCGTTTCCTAACAACAGCACTGTTTATTAGATGGTCCCACAATATACGAGACACATATGATCGAATACTAACAAGCTACAAATATCTCTTACTCTTACTGGCCATGATTCACATCTGTATAGTAGGACAGAGCATAATGATGCGTAATAGACTCTTCCTTTGGTTAGTAGATGGATATCTCGACTACGTCATAAATGACTCAGGTTGGCAAAAGCCAACCGAGCTTTCTGTATCCGTGCTGAAATTTTGTCGCACACCAGACCATTAGCACTGATGAGACTGTCAACAAAAGTGAAGAAATCAACACGCCAACTACTTCACTCCCTAACATGGATTGATTCAGGTGCCGAAGCAACTGAATCCTGAAGCAACCTTTTTTCGTTTCAATGGGGAGAATCGCATCCCAACTTCAGTAAATACTGACAAGCATCCAGTACATCATGTTTTCAAGGTTAGATGTTAGGTTATGCAACACTATGTAGTAGTAGATGAATGATAAAAAAAGGTGTGAATGACTATTCAACAACTAATCTAACCATAACTAAAGTATTTTAAGAACATAAATTCACACACAACTGAATAGGATTCCATTGCGTTAGCGAGACATAGACGGAATTAAAGCATGACTACGTCAACTGCGCGCTGATTGGCTAACTTCCTATCCAATCAGCGCCTGGTCGATTTTCTTGGAGAACAGGGTAGGCAATTCTCATACTGTTTGTTAGCTGCATGCTGATTGGCTAAATCTAATCGAGTCGATCACGTGAATTAATACTATCCAGAAGCTTCTGATGTAAATGCTATAAATAGACTAACGTTGTATCTATTTTCGCCTTCGGATTCGGCTTCTTATTTCCAATTCAACCTTGGCTATTTGGAATATAATCTTTTCCTTTTCAACCGTGATAATGTAACTTAATAATCTTCACAACAACTCAGCAATGCAATTACATGTGCTCTCTAGTGACTAGCTTGGTGAGGAATCTTCTCCGAGTTCTAGTGCGAAGTCGTGACCGGTGAAGTTCAGACCTGTTCGGATGTATACAGTGTATGAGGTTGCGCAACTCCGTGAATTTGATCAAGTTAGATATCAACATCGGCTCAGTGGTCTAACGGTTAGGGAGTTCGCGCACAATACCGACGGTCCTGGGTTCGAATCCTGTGGGGTGCAGGAGTCGTGGATGGGCACTGCCACTGACGAGTCCCATACCAGGACGAAACGGCTGTCCAGTGCTTCCAGGTTTCTAATGGGGGACTAACATTGATCGAATAATGGTTTCGACAGTATATTTTGGTCAGAGAATACTAAGCAATAGGAATTAGCCGGAAATTATTCAGGTAAGCGTTACAATACATTGAAACCAACCAAGAAACCATCAAAATAAAATTAAATAAACAAAACAATTCAACATTGAATGCTTTATTTTTGTTTACCTCTTGACGAATACATTTGATTTCTTCACGTTTTAGCATACCTAATAGAATATTCAATAATTGTGGATAACGTTTATACGGTATAACAACATAACCAGTGTGGGAAACTAATTTTGTTAATGTCCATACAGCAATCTATATGATAGAAAATTTTCAATAACAAACAGAAACAATACAAATTAAAATGTGGTACTCTTTCAACAGTTAAGTCATTGTATAATAACGGTGATATGAATGCCCAACCACTGACGGCCTCGAAGAGTTTTGTTTTGTAGTGTAGGAGTAGGTTGAAAGAAAGCTAGGGACGGCCAGAAACAAAACATGACACAAATCTATGAAGTCACTACCAAGTGGACTGAGTCATGTTAATAGGTGTAGACTACTTGGTTGGGGTCTGCGAGACGAAAGTCATCGATCGTTAGAGACCTTGAATGACATGGCTCAAAATCGTTTCAAACGGCGCAGGTCAGTCAGTTGTAACGTAGAACCACGTACGTATGTACATAAGTTCAGGTTGCCATACCACATTAGCATAGAGAGACGCAGATGTTAAATCAAATCACATAGTTATAAAGATAGCAGAGGTATTATTGGTCATGAAGCAGACTAGGGTTCGAAGATATTATTCAACAAGTAAAATTCAGTGAGATAAGGTTAGAAAGTCAAAGGTAGAGGTGCTGTTACGGGTATGAGGGCGGTTGTCATTTCCCGGCTGCCCACACCGTGGAAGGTTGTTTCTTGAGGAACCTGAAAAGGAAGATAGATTAGTGTTGGTGCGTGACCGCAGAGCCCAAGGGACAACTGCTTGAGGCCGATCACACACGGCCTTTTTATGAGAAGTTTTTTGAGTGTTGGCTCCGCTCTTAAAGGCCCTTAGTGGGCACCCTTACCCAAGGAGACGGAAATCCGTGAGGTAGGGGAGGTGTGACATTTTTAGGGTCGACCTTTTCTAACCATTTCTTCCTTGTGAGAAGGCAGCATCGCTGCAGATAATGGTTGTCCGAGGGAAACATTTTACTGCTGTCACACCCTTCTACAGTCAGCAGTACGAATTCGCCCTCAGACCTTGGGTAGCTGCTTTTTGTCTCATCGCTCTCCAATCGACCTGCCTGGCATGGTAGAACCTTCAGGAACATAAGTTCCGGCCAATATAGCTCGGTTGGGTCATCGCGATAGGCAAGCCCGACCACCACGTCAAGGTAGCAGCTTCGGTCGAAACGGCGCAGGTGCATCCACTCTTTGTGTTCTCTTAAATTCTAATCTTCAGAATTCCCTATCACTTCCATATTTCTCTTTCTAAATTTATCTCACTGAATTATAATTTTCGAATCATATCTTTGCTCCTCAATCATCTCCATTACTACTAATACTTCTACTACCTCCACCACTGTGGAATTTGAACTGACTAATGTGTCTCTGTTATAACGTGGTATGGCAACCTGAACTGATGTAAGCGTACGTATGAAGTTCTACGTTGTAACTGACTGACATTTTATGATAACAGAACGTGCATTCATCTGCCTGGTTAAACAAATAACATGTAAGTAGGATTATGGGAAGTTTTTCATTTGTGATTGCTTGATCAATAATACAGGGTAATATATCAAATTGACTTGAATAAAACCTTTAATGTTAAATACAGTATATTCTGCCAAAATCACGACGCGGTTTGTCATTTGCATATAAGCTGCAGCTATCAGACAATCCATGTTTACAAACCCAAAATTTGTAGAATTAAGAAAAGTTTGTACATTCACACTCGCTACTTTGACCTTCGGCATTTAACAGTGACTTTTAATAGAATTTCGATAAAACTAATTTTTTCTTCACTTTGAGTACATTTACACATTCTCAACATCTATTTCTTGATTCTTACATAAGTTTTTGAAATTATGAATCGATCAATGTTAGACCATCATTAGAAACCTGGAAGTACTAGACGGCCGTTTCGTCCTGTCATAGGACTCATCAGTGGCAGTGAGCATCCACGACTTTCACAACTCCCAAGATTCGATGCCGGCTCAGTGGTTCAGAGGTTAGGCGTTCGCGCGCAAGACCGACGGTCCTAGAATCGATTCGTTTGAGTTAATGGAATTTTCAATGCACACTGATGATGAATCCCATACAAGGTTGAAACGGCTTTCCAGTGCTTCTAAGTTTTTGATAATGGTCTAACGATGATTGATTCATTATGCGTCTTATATAACCACTAAAATACTGACCTTTCGTCAAAGCTAAATGAATTTTTTGAATAATTACGTTGATGATTACAATCCTTCTTCTTGTTCCGGCTACACAATAGAATTTTACAATCATTGTGAAATGACATAATGTTTACGTTACACGACTACTCGGTGAGTATTTATACACTACAACAGCACAGAGATGTGCTGATGTGGTTTGATGAGAGATGTGCTGCTACCGTGACGTGGTGGTTGGGCTTGCCTATCGTCATGACCCAACAGAGCTATATTGGCTGGAACATATGTTCCTGAAGGTCCTACCATGCCAGGCAGGTCAATTGGAGAGCGATGAGACTAAAAGCAGCTACTCAAGGTCTGAGGGCGAAGTCGTACTGCTGACTACAGAGAGGTGTGACAGCAGTAGGGTTTTTCCCTCGGACAACCAGCGTGTGCAATGATGCTGCCTTCTCACAAGGAAGGGAAGGGTTAGAAAAGGTCGACCCTAAAAATGTCACAAATCACCCTACCTCATGGATTTCCATATCCGTCGGAAGGCCCACTAAGGGCCTTTAAGAACGGAGCTAATCCTCAAAATACCTTTCATAAAAAGGCCGTGCGTGACCGGCCTCAAGCAGTTGTCCCTCGGACTCTGCGGTCACGCTCCCACGTCTCCAAGACCAACACTAATCTATCTTCCTTTTCAGGTTCCTCAAGAAACAACCTTCCACGGTTTGGGCAGCCGGGAAATGACAACCGCCCTCATACCCGTAACAGCACGAGAGACCAATTTGGTCGAAATCAAATCCTTTCGTACTAAGGAAACAATACTGGTTCTCAACTACTGTAACCGATTATTTAAACGTTTGTGTTAAATGTGTTCAATGAATAAAATAAGTTATGAATCACTTTTTCGCAAACAATAATATTAGACGAGCACTTTTCTGTGATACATCCTCATATATATTACGTAATTATTTGTATTGACAGTTTTAAGTGCCATACATGAGACAAATTGAAAAATTTTACTACTTTATGAAAAAAAAAGATTGATTTAGTTAGTCAGTCAGTTACAAGGTAGAAGCTTCATACATGAGTACAAAATTGTTAGTGGGACATTAATGAAATAAAGCATGTCTGCGTTAACTGTACACTACTGATTGGCTAAATCTAATCCGGTCAGCGATCGTTGATTAAATGGGTTAGATTCGAGAACCTTCTCACATGTAAAAACTATAAAGATACTAAATTTGTTTCAATCTCACCTTCACTTCCGCTACTTACTTCCTTCCATTTTACCTTGTTATTTGGAATATAATATCTATTTCCTGTTCCACCGTGTTCTGATTTCGGGAACTTGCCGAGCGTATTGTTGTCAGAGAATACTATAAGCAATAAGAATAGCTGAGAATTATGAAGAGAGCGTTATAACAATAAGTTTAGATTGCCATACCGCATCAGCACAGAGAAGCAAGTGTCAATTCAAATCCCCATAGTGATAGTGATAGTAGAAGTATTAGCAGTAATGGAGAAGATTATAGTTCGAAGATATAATTCAAGAAGTATTATTCAGTGAGACAACTTTAGAAAGTGTAAGATAGAGATGATGAAGAATTCAGAAGGTTAGCATTTGAAAGAACACAAAATGAATGAATGCAACTGCGCCATTACAAGCGATTTTGAGTCATGTCATTCAAAGTCTCTAACCATCGGTTACTATCATCTCGCAGAACCCAACCAGGTGGGCCTACATCTACCAACATGACTCAGTCCACTTGTCAGTGACTTCTGAGATTTCTGCCATGTTTCGGTTTGACAGCCCTTAAGTTTTTTTCCAACCTACTAACTCCTACACCACAATACGTATAAGCTCATCGAGGCAGTCGTTAGTTGGGCATACGTAACTAATCAATCAATTATTATTTGATATGAACAACAACAGTACTGATGCAACTTACAGATCGTTTTAAAAAACATGATGTATCTTGCATCATATACGCAAGAATCGGTATAAATTCATCCATATAATGATAAATTGAATGAGGTGCTACAGCGGCTAATCGTCCTAATGTTGTAAATAGCGCAACAATCACAGGTGTCGGTTCAGTCCATTGAGCTGCAGCAGCTGCAGTACCAGATGACGAGGTTTCATTTAATCTTGACAAATTATATTCTGACCATGATAAATTTCTACCAGAGTATTGATCTCCAACCATATGGGATGAATCAAATAATAATGGTGTCGATTGTAGTAGATATGCAGATGGTGGATATGCACCGGGAGGAAATTCCGTATTCAAATAATAATTATCACGATTATAATCAAAATTTAAATTGCCAAAACGTTCAACAACCGCTGTTAGATCATGCTAAATATTGATGATTGAAAAAGTAAAAGCAAAAAATGCACCGTTACGCCTGCACGTAAACACGTCAACTTCATATACTTGAATTATTATTACGAGTTTACATTAGTCGGAAAACGAGAGTGAGGATAGAGGATCCGACGACACGACACATGCTACTCACATCCGATTATCCCAACCCCCATATTAAGTAAAAATAAGAAGACTTGATATGAAGTAGAACCTATATTGTATAAGCATCCAGAAAGTACGAAGTCCGAATCCAGAAGAGAATCAGGATCCCTGACTATGGATCCGGGAACGGGTCCTGGTCCCAAAACGTTACACATAATGCATATTTATACATTTTGGTCAAATAGGAAACAGTATCGAAGTCCCTGACACTGACAGTTAAGACGACCAATAGGAAGTAAGATTTAAAGTGCCATTGATAGTCTAGACAACCAATAAGAAACCAACATTGGAGTGAGTGACACATTGATATCTAGGACGATCATAAAATTGACCAATAGGAATTGACCAATAATTCTCTTAGGATATTCGGATTAATATACTAACAAAAACGGTATTTCAAGAGTACAAGTAACATTGTCAATATTTTTTTAAAACACCGGGGTAAAAAATATGACTTACCATTGGTACATCAGATTTAAATCCATAATTTGGCACTAAACCATTACCAAACAGATTCCTCGAATCACAATTAAATATTCCACCGCCTCCTGTGACACCATTGGATGTACATTGACCAGTTGCAGCCATCACTGCACCAGCTGCGGCTGCAGCTGCTGTCGCTGCTCCTGTAGCCATAGCTACCGCATTTGCAGCAGCCAACGCTGGGCCAATTTGATTTGTACCAATCGGATTGTTAGAACTACGTTGTGTACCGCCGCCGCCAAAACGTTGTGATACAGTAGTGGTAAAAGGAAAATGTAAACCGTTGACACCACCGGATGCTGCTGCCGCGGCAGCAGCTGCAGCAGCTGCAACTGCATTTGCTGAAGCTGCAGCGGCATTTGCGGCGATTTGTGTAGTTAATATGACATTTTGTATTAATTGTGTACTGGCTGGTAGACGTTCATTAGGAAAAAGTGATGAGGATGATGATGAGGAGGAAGAAGAATCTAATTCTGTGAATAACAATAATGGCATAAAAGCAAATAAATAGTAAGCAGGAGACGATAAGAACTACAGAAGCGAAACTACTATATAGCTAAACAGATAAATTTCTATATAAAGGGAATTCCACCAGTGTAAGTGCTACGCATGCATGTAGACACGTCATTTTGATATACTTGAACTAGTACGAGTTTACGTTAATCGGAAAACGAGAGCGAGGATCGATGATCTGGCGACACGATAGGCTACTCTAATCCGAGGGTCCAAAACCCCTATTGAGTAAAAGAAGAAGAAGATTTGATATGAAGTTGTTGGGGATGTTAGATCCCCAAAATTCGCTTGATAATGCCGTATTTTGGTTTCACGTTTCGCCAGCATGGGCTGATCAGATGACCTTGAGATTTCAATTCCCACCAGCAAAATCAATGGCTGTGATTGGCTGCAGTGTATTTTAGTATGCTATTTGCTTAACTGTCTCAAGGACGTTGTTATGTTGTATAAATAAACGAGAGTTGTATGCTTGATTGCACTGGGATTGCTGGGTGCTTTTAGAATATACTTCTACGCCTACAAGGTCTTCTATTTCGATTCTGGGATTCAGGGTAGCCTTCCTGGAAGCTGGTAAAAGTCTCGTTCGCGTTTATCGACTAAGGTAAACTCGTAATAGCCTCAAGCATACTAAGTGCCGAACTTATTAGTGGCGACGGGGCTCACAATTCACAATGTCAATTAATCTTGAACAGTTAGAATCTTTACTGGAACGTCAAGGAAAACGATATGAACAGTTCCAGGAACGTATGTTGGAGCTGTTAATGAAACAAATGAATTTGAATCACAGAGGTTTTGCCGATGATTCATATAATCCGCATACAGACTCGATAGTTAATTCCATTCATGAATTTCAATTTGATGGCCTTGCTGGTGTGACTTTCGAGTCTTGGTTTAAGAAGTATGAGGATTTGTTCAAGGTCGACCTCAACAATCTTGATGACGCCACCAAAGTCAGAATCCTTTTGAGAAAGCTCGGCACAATCGAACACGAACGTTATAGTAATTTCATCCTCCCAAAGAACCCACGAGATTTCTCTTTTGATGCTACAATTGATACGCTGTCGCAAATCTTCTCTGAACAGTCATCTCTCTTTAATATTCGTTATCAATGCCTCAAAATAATCAAGTCCAATGAAGATGACTGGGTAAAGCATGCTGGCTTAGTAAATCGTGAATGCGAACGATTTAAATTATCATCAATGACGGAAGATCAGTTTAAGTGCCTTGTGTTTGTGTGCAGCTTACAATCTCCCGACGATGCTGATATAAGAACCAGAATCCTAAGTAAAATTGAACAGTGCCCAAACATCTCGCTTCAAGAAATAACTGCAGAGTGCCAGAGATTAGTAAACTTGAAGCATGATACCTCCATGGTCGAAAACAAGGGCCTCTCATCATACGTGCATTCCATTAGTGAAAAGAAAAATTCCAATTCGGCCCAAAAACCCAAAATGAATCCACCTTCTGCTTGCTGGCACTGCGGTTCATGGCACTATGTACGGAACTGCCCATTTAGGCAGCATAGATGCAGGAAGTGTAAAGTCATCGGTCATAAAGATGGCTTTTGCCTACAGAAAAAGCCAAAGCGATCCAGAAGTGCTAAGAAGCCTGTTCCTAGATCCAGTACCAATGCATTGAGCCTAATATCTTCCTGCCAAAGCTCAACACCAGGTGAGAGGAAATTTATTACTCTTAATATTAACGGTTATTTGTGTAGAATGCAAATAGATACTGCATCGGATGTCACTATCCTCTCACGCAAAAATTGGACCAAATTGGGCAACCCAAGCCTGCAGCACACAACACAAAAGCCTCGTACAGCATGTGGTAATTATCTTCGTCTGTTAGGACAATTGGAATGTAAAGTTGCTTTCCGAGATTCGTCGTTTACTGGGGTATGCTATATAACGCCAGCTGATCTAAATTTACTTGGTTTAGATTGGTTCGACCAGCTAAAATTGGCTGATGTCCCGCTAAATACCATATGCAGCCTGGTATCACAACGACATGACCCAGAAGACCACGCAGAATGTTATCTGACAACCGCAGTTCGTGCATTACCGGTGTCTGCAACAGACATACAAAATGCTTCTAGAAACGACCCCATCATCAAGATGACGATGAAATATGTCACTAACGGTTGGCCGTCGAAAAAGTTTGAAGGTGACATCAAGCAACTGTATCAGCGGCGGGAGTCACTATGCATCGTCAACGATTGTCTGATGTTTGGTGAAAGAGTAGTGGTGCCAGAATCCCTTCGTGCAAAAGTGCTGAGACAGTTCCATCTTGGTCATCCTGGGATTAAACGAATGAAGTCCATAGCCAGGAGTTATGCATACTGGCCTCACATGGATCAACATGTCACAGCGTTGGTTGAAAAATGCATCCGGTGTCAGCAGGCGGCAAAGATGAATGCCAAAATTCCGCCGGTTTCATGGCCCAAACCTGAGCATCCTTAGTCCAGGATACATGTCGACTTCGCTGGCCCAATAAATGGAACTATGTATTTAATTGTCGTCGACGCCTTTTCTAAATGGCCGGAAATCAGCCCCGTTATGCCGCCCACTACAACTAAGACTATACAGCTCCTAACTGAAATTTTCTCACGAAATGGCATACCAGATGTGATCGTATCCGACAATGGCTCTCAATTCACCTCTTCCCAATTCCAGAATTTCTGTCAACGGCTAGCTATTAAACACTTACGCTCGCCACCATACCACCCGCAATCGAATGGGCAGGCGGAAAGGTTTGTGGATACGTTTAAAAGAGCACTGCTCAAGTCAAAAGGGGAGGGGACGCCAGCCGAAACGTTACAAAATTTCTTGTACGTCTATCGGACAACACCAAATGAATTGTTACCGGAGCAAAAGTCCCCAGCTGAAATCCTGATGGGAAGAAGATTGAAAACGATTCACAGCCTGATGCATCCGACCAATGCACCCTCATCAGTAGAGACAAAGCAGCAAAGACAATCCGCTTACGAGGTGGGATGCCCTGTGTTTGCCCGCGACTACAGAACGAACCATGGTCCTTGGGTAGAAGCAGGAGTGGTCAGAAGGGTTGGTCGAGTTATGTACGAAGTAGAGGTAGGAGGTGATAAATGGTCACGTCATCGCAATCAGATACGCAGACGGCTAGCCCCAGATCGCCCATCAAGAGCAGAAAGCCTTCCCCTTGACATCTTACTTGATACCTTCAACCTACCGAGAGCCCCGCCACGAGAAGAAACTCAGCAGCAAGCTGTTCTTCGTTCCCGAAGGTATCCCCTCAGACAGCGGCGAACAATAGTCAAGATGCAAGTCGACCCCAGGAGAACAAGCTATTAAAAAGGGGAGGAGTGTTGGGGATGTTAGATCCCCAAAATTCGCTTGATAATGCCGTATTTTGGTTTTCACGTTTCGCCAGCATGGGCTGATCAGATGACCTTGAGATTTCAATTCCCACCAGCAAAATCAATGGCTGTGATTGGCTGCAGTGTATTTTAGTATGCTATTTTCTTAACTGTCTCAAGGACGTTGTTATGTTGTATAAATAAACGAGAGTCGTATGCTTGGTTGTACTGGGATTGCTGGGTGCTTTTAGAATATACTTCTACGCCTACAAGGTCTTCTATTTCGATTCTGGGATTCAGGGTAGCCTTCCTGGAAGCTGGTAAAAGTCTCGTTCGCGTTTATCGACTAAGGTAAACTCGTAATAGCCTCAAGCATACTAAGTGCCGAACTTATCAGAAGTAGAACGTGTATTCTACAATCATCCAGAAACTACGAGGTCTGAGTCAAGAAGAGGATAAGGATCCCGGACTAAGTATCCAGGTCCGGATAATGCATATTTATACAGTTAGGCTGAATAGGAAACAACATTGAAGCACGTGACATTGATAGTTAAGATCATGTAGGGTTTGTCAGTAGGTACGCTTGAAGCTACTACGAGTTCGCCTTAGTCGATAAACGCGAACGAGACAAGGTAGGCTACCTTGAATCCCAAGCTGAAGATAAAAGGCTTTGTAAGCATAGAAAGTATATTCTACAAAAACCCAGCAATCGCAGTACAATCAAGCATACAACTCTCGTTTATTTATACAACATAGAAACGTGCGTTGGACAGTCACAAAAATAGCACACTAAAATACACAGTAACCAATCACAGACAAGGCTTGTCCCGTTGGGAAATGTGATTTCAAGGTCAACTGATCAGCCCATGCTGGCAAACGTGAAATCCAAAATAAAGCATTTATCAAGCGAGTTTTGGGGATCTAACATCCCCAACAGACCACCAATAAGAATCAACCAATAGACCAATAGATCTAGACTTACAAAAATAATTCTTTTAGGATACTGACAGAATATCCTAACGGTAAACATAAATAAGTTTTAAAATCATTTTATTTTTATCAACCCAGCCTTGGAGCCTATCTGGGGGGTTATTGCCAAGTCCAAGAAGACCGGAGGATGGTTAAGTAGAGGAGGGGTTAGCGACCTCATCCTGCAGAATTTAAACTCACTAAAACAACAAAAAACGCAAACCAGAAACTGATGGTCAATGGCCTATGCTTGATTAGAGGATAACAGGGGCAAATAAGTAAATAATTAAGTAAGTAAGTAGGTGGGTGTTAGGATATTCATCAAATATCCTAAGAGAATTATTGGTCAAATCCTATTGGTCGATTTCTATTGGTCAAAATTATGGTCGTTTTAACTGTTAAAGTCAAATACTTCAATGTTGTCTCTTATTGGTCATCCGGACTGTCAATATCATTTCAAATGTTGCTTCCTATTAGTCGCCTTAACTGCCAATGCCACAGACTTAGATGTTGTTTCCTATTCGACCAAAATGTATAAATACGCATTATCTGTAACATTTTATGACCACGACCAGGACCAGGGCTTGGTCCCGGATCCCGATTCTCCGCTGGATTCGGACCTCGTACTTTAAGGATGCCTGTAGAATACGCGTTCTATTTCATATCATCTCTTCTTATTTTACTAAATATGGGGGTTGGGATAATCGGATTTGAGTAGCATGTCGTGTCACCGGATCCTCGATCTTCGCTCTCACGTTTCCGACTAGGTAAACTCGTAATAGTTCAAGTATATGAAGTTGATGTGTTTACGTGCAGGCGTAACAGTGGGTAAGTAAGTGAGTGAGTGAGTAAGTAAGTAACTAAGTATGTAGATGCGTAAGTAAATTATTCGAAAAAATGTCAAAAATACTACTACTATTACTACTACTGGTAAATGTCAATATGATTACCTTTATTCTGTGTAACATTGAAATGTTGTAGCCGTGAAAAACCTGTCACTGTTAATGTAGCACGTAATGTAGCTGGTAATGATTGTCTTATACGTGGTAATAAAATATGTATCAATGGTTCTGAATAAGGAATAAAAAACCGGGGTGCTGTAGCAATTAAACAAGCTAATAATAAAGCAGCTTGTTCTTTATTACGAGTTGATCCACTATGTGATAAATCATTTAAAGTCTATAGGAGGGGGGAGAAAAAAAGGCGGGATGAGAAAGAAAATTGATACATTAAAACAAGCAAACATTTGACATTGAACATTGAACACTGATTAGCAATAGAAGTTTCAAAAAAAAACTTGTTTGAAATTACAAGTGATATAAATTAAGCAGCGAAAGAAGTTGAATGTTTGTTTGAATGTTTTGGTTTAGCAAGAAAAAAAATTATTAATTTGGACCGATTTACAACTGTTTAGATTTTCTTTTCAACTTATTGTTAGGATATTGATCCAATATCCTAAGAGAATTATTTGTAAGTCTAGTTCTACTGGTCAATATTGTGGTCCTTCTAGCTATCAATGTCACGTGCTTCAATGTTGGTTCCTATTCGATCTAACTGTATAAATTACGCATTATCTGTAACGTTTTATGACCCGGACCCAGACCTGGATCCCTAGTCCGAGATCCTGGTTTTCTTCTGGATTCCGACCGCGTATATTCTTGATGCTTGTAGAATACATGTTCTACTTCATATCAAGTCTTCTTATTTTTACTCAATATGGGGGTTGAGATAATTGGATTAGAGTAGCCTGTCGTGCCGCAGGATCCTCGATCCTCGCTCTCATTTCCCGACTAAGGTAAACTCGTAATAGTTCAGGCATATCAAATGACGTGTTTACGTGCATGTGTAACACTTATACAAATGAACCATTTGCAAAATAACAGTATTATGGATCAATGTAGGTGCTATATTTACAATTGAAAGATTACAAGGCAGTGTAAGTTTTATGAAAAGTTGTATAAAACAGTTGTGTCAGTTTAAGACAGATTTTTCATTGAAATCAAGAATCGATGATTGTTAGACCCCGATTGTTTTTAGTATGGGACTTATTACTGGTGCGCATGCACGACACCCGTAAGCACGGATCAAACCTAGGAAGTTCGGTCTCGTACTCGAAAGCTTAATTTTTAGACCACTGAGCCAGCATCGAACTGTGTTAATGTTTGTGATCAATCTAAGGTCTTTTCGATAGTCAGTGACTTCATGGATTTGGTACGTGTTCTGGTTGGGCTGCCTCTAGCTTTTTTCCATCTTACTACTACATCACAAAACATCGCTCAACGAGGCAGTTGGTGGTTGGGTATGTGTAACACATGTCCCAACCATCTCAACTTATGAAGACTCACTATTGCAACAACACCAATGCTTACCCGGTTGACCGATGATATTCGAGCAATGCACCGGTGATCGAATGCTAAAAGCCTACGAACATCACACTCTCTTGCTGGCACTTTTTCATAGCCATAAGTGACGCCAGTTTCGGAATAGAACAAACCATTGGAGGAAAAAATCAGGAAGAATCGCTGGAAGTGGATAGAACACACACTGCGGAAAGCATCCAACTGCGTCACGAAACAAACCCTCACTTACAACCCTCAAGGTCAAAGAGGAGAAGGAAGACCATGGAACACATTACTCCGAGAATTGGAAGAATGAACAAAAATTGTCAGAACTGGAAAGTGGTGCCCAGAACAAAGTAGGTTGGAGAGTACTAGTCGGCGGCCTATGACGACTACTGAAAAAATTTTAAAAAACAAACACCCAAAATCCAAACACAACTTACATGTAATAAAACTTTTCGTAGATTTGGTTGAACACATGCAGGATTAATATCCGATAAACGACCTAAACGTTGCATTACTAAACAACGTATATCAAATACTTCATCATATAAAGCTAAGAATAAATAATTTAAATGATCCGATTGAGCTAAATGTAAATCGAAACGTTGATCAAACGATAAGAATACACAACGTCGAACATCAGGATCTAAAAATGATTTTGAAGATAAAAAAAAATATGATCAGATTAAAATGAATATACACAAAATAATTTTTATTTGTAAACGCATAAAAGATTCATTAAGTGTTGTTTATGTGGTGATTGGCATTACGTACGATTTTGTCCATTTAAAAAACATAAATGTCAGATATGCAACAAACATGGCCATTGTCAACCAAATCGTACGCCTCAGCCCAGGAAGAAGCATGTGGTGAAATTAGCCGAGTCTAAATCACTTTCTCTGGTAGCTTCTTTTCAAATAGACTATGACGTTCGGAGAAAGCATGTTACTATTCAGATGAACGGTGCATCAGCTTGTTTTCAAATCGACACGGCATCTGATATCACCTTAATGTCTAGAGAAGCGTATAACTTGCTGGGAAAACTCCCAATGAAGCCATCTAAGAAAACAGCTAAAAGCGCTTCAGGTGGTGTGTTAAAACTAGTTGGTGAGATACAGTGTGAATTTTCTTTCAACGGAACAAAAATGTACAGGGATATGCTATCTGACAGAACGGCCAAACCTTGATCTTCTTGGTCTAGATATGCTAGAAAAACTGGGAATAATGTATTTACCCATTAACAGTGTCTGCAGCGTGTTGTGTTCATCATTGGACACCTCGATGATTATAAAGAAGACAGGTGAAAGGTTACAAGATAAACGGAAGAGGAAGTCAGGCTCTCTTTTTCAGAATAGCCTTGGCCGCTGTACGGATATGAAAGCTCACCTACCAGCGAAATCAGATGTCAAACCTGTTTCACGTCCGAGACGCCCTATACCATATGCTGTTCATGAGCCTCAACAAAACTTATTGATGGGGAAGCAGCCCAATCGACGGTTGTTCACAGACATGGCTCCAACAAAGCAGGCGGCTCGTAAGAGTACGGGTGGCAAGGCACCGGGGAAGCAGTTGGACTCTAGCACGAGATCCCACGAATCTTCTCAAAGGAGAGGTATTAGTGGAACATAGATGGAATTAAAGCATGACTAAGTTGCTACGTGCTGATTGGCTAATTTCCTATCCAATCAGCGCCTGATCGATTCTTAAAGAACAGGGTATTGTTAGCTGCGTGCTGATTGGCTAAATCTAATCCAGTCGATCACGTGAATTTCTATCCAGAAGCTTCTCATGTAAATGCTATAAATAAACTAACGTTGTATCTAGTTTTGCCTTCGCCTTCTCCATCACCCTTGGCTTCTTATTCCATTTAACCTTGCTATTTGGAATATAATCTTTTCCTGTTCAACCGTGTTTTTGATTCTTGGGAACTTGTCCAGTGTATTGTGGTCAGAAAATACTAAGCAATAGGATTTTGCTGGGAATTATCTAAGCAAACGTTACAACAGTAAGACACTAAGTAACATGAACTGTCTGACAGTTAGTCATTCAGTTACAACGTAGAATGTCGTTCGTACATCAATCAGTCCAAGTTGTCATATCGGATTAGCACAGAGACGTAATTGTCAATTCAAATCCCCGGGTTCGAATCCTGCGAATTGTAGGAGTTGTGGATGCGCACAGCTACTGATGAGCAGTCCCATAACAGAACGAAGCGGCCGTCTTTCAGTGATTCCAGGTTTCGAACAGTGGCTTAACATTGATCGATTCATGATTTTTAAAAAACAGGACAGATGTTTGTTTTATTTGAGATGTAAAACTGGCTGCTACAATAACATATGACCATAGATAAGGGTAATGCATACAAATTTGAACAAGACATTAAAATCAACAACGATATGAAGCAGTAATGGTAGACAAGTGAAATTATTCAGAGCAGTAGTTACATTCAATTTTATAGTAAACCAAGGCTATTGATTGTGGAAATTCGAGAATAGGCTAGTAGATTAACACAGTGATGCATTTTACTGATATAAAATTTTTTCAATTCGAGTTATAGAGATCAGTGTTTTCAACACATAGAAATCATGAATCCTTCATTGTTAGACTCCACACTATTAGAAACCTGGAAGCATTCAAAGACGGGTGTTTCGTCCTGGTATGGGACATTAACACAGAGGATGCCGGCTCAGTGATCCAGAGGTTAGGCGTTCGTGCGCAAGACCGAACATCCTGGGTTCGAATCCGACCAGTAGTAGCAGGAATCGTGGATGCGCACTGCCTTCGATGAGTAGTCCCCAAACCAGGACGAAATGGCCATCTTTAAGTGTTCCCAGGTTTCCAATGATTGTCTAACAATGACTGATTCATGATTTCTAATTGGTATATAAGTTACACATTTGAAATCATGAATCGGTCAATGTTAGACCACCATTAGAAACCTGGAAGCACTGAAAGACGGCCTTTTCGTCCTGGCATGGGACTCATCAGCAGTACGTATCCACGACTCCTGCGCCTTGCAGGATTCGAACCCAGGACCTTCGGTCTTGCGCACGAACGCCTAAATAGTGGACGGTATCTAACGGTGTTAATGTCTAACTGCGATCTAGTGTTAAATGTTTCTCAGTTTCTTAGATCTTTTGGAATTATTTAGTTAGTTTTTACACAAGTACTACACAAATTTCAGAGTCAGAGTCAGATGCAACGTAGAACTTCGTACGTAAGTACATCAGTTCATGTCGCCATACCACATCAGCACTGGGACGCCACTGTCAATTCATATCCAATAGTAGAAGAGGTAGTAAAGGTATTAGAAGTAATCGGAGAGGTTAGGATTAGAAGATATTATTCAAGAAGTATGATTCAGTGAGAAAAGTTTAAAAAGTCAAAAGTAGAGTTGTTGAAGAACCCAGAAGATTAGGATTTGAGAGAACAGAAAGCATAAATGCATAAATGCCATCGCGAACGATTTTGAGCCAAATTTAATCACAGTAAAGATTAAAAAATTAAAAGAACTTACCAGGATCACTTATTCCAACAGTCAATAGTTTATTTAAAACATCAGCAACTGTATTCAAAGCTGGTCGAGCATACCATTGTTGTGTTTCAGTAGACTAGTAACAAGAAAGAGACATATAGTTTAAAGTACAAGTACATGGATAAAAATAGATGCTAATAATACACACTCTAACTGGAAAGCACAAAGGGGAACAGACTTCGTGAATCAATATCGTCGTCTAGTTATTAGGAATCAATTTTTCTGATGTTATATTAGGACTAACGAAAATATAACGTTGAGGTAGGTAGATAATGATGGTTACGCATCGTAGAGCGATGGAGATCGTTATTTCTACACATGGAAATCATGAATGAATCATGATTACATCATCATTAGAAACCAGGAAGCACTGGACGACTGTTTCGTCCTGATATGGGACTCATCAGTGGCAGTGCACATCCACAACTCCTGCTAACTGCAAGATTCGAACCCAGGATATTAGGTCGTGCGCGCCAACGCTTAACTTCTGGACCACTGAGCTGGCATCCAACCGTATTAATGCTTAACTCTGATTACTCTAAGGATTTCCCACAACCTCACTCACCATTGTCTTCGGTATGTAACCGCTAACACCCGAACACGGTTGGACTCTAGTGGTCACGTCTTCTCAATAGAATCTCGAGAGTTTCTTCACGAAGCTAGTAGTCACTAGTGAGCAGATTTTTTGATTTTGCAGATCGTTGTTTTACATTGCAATCATTAATGAACCTGGAAGCACTGGATAGCTGTTTCGTCCTGATATGAGACTCATCAGCTCAAAATGATTCATTCATAATTTCAATGTAAAATGATGATTATCACTGATAGAACTTTTTCTTATTGACATTAAAAGATCTACTGATTCCGAAATCTCCCCACTACTTTGTATCAAAAAGTTAATTTTTCTTGGCCAAGATAAAGTTGATTAGATGTCGTAAATTGACCAACAATTAATTCAGAAATTTTCCATATCCATTGACTTCTGGTAATTTTCTATTGGTTATCAAAATATTTTGAATCTGCTTTCTTGACGACTGAGGTTTACATAACATTATTCAAAGTGAATAAATTCTTGGCTATTTACATTCTAATCCAGTACAAGTTCGGTGACGAATTGTAGTTTTTTTCTGACTTATCATATATTTAACTGAAAAAAGTGTTTTTATCCCAGTCTATGTTAGGATATTCATCCAATATCCAAGAGAATTATCGGCCAATTCCTACTGGTCAATTTTATCGTCGTCCTAGATGTCAAGGTCACGTGCTCCATTCTTGTTTCTTATTGGTTGTCCAGACTATCAATGTCACTTCAAATGTCGCTTCCTATTGGTTGACTTAACTGTCAATGTCACACACTTCGATGCTGTTTCCTATTCGACTAAAATGTATAAATATGCATTATCTGTAACGTTTTATGACCAGGACCAGGGCCCGTTCCCGTATCCCTAGTCCGGGATCCTGATTCCCTTCTGGATTCGGACCTAGTACTTTCTGCATGCTTGTAGAATACAGGTTCTACTCCACATTCAAGTCTTCTTCTTTTTCACTCAATATGGGGGTTGGGATAATTGGATTTGAGTAGTATGTCGTGTCACTGGATCCTCGCTCTCGTTTTTCGACTAGGTAAACTCGTAATAATTTAACTACATCAAAATAACGTGTTTACGTGCAGGCGTAACAGTCTATCAACACATTACCATGTCAGTTGATGCTTAAAGGTTAAATATTTCTATAGTATTTCATAACTCTGCCTGTAGCCCCTCTGGGGTTACTACCGGTCCTAATCTTGGATAAAAGAGGAGGGTTGGGCGTGAGGTTGACGAACTCATTACATAGAAAGCGAACTTGCTAAATAATAAAAAAATTAACCAGAAAAGACTATTTATGAAATTACAAAGAGTAAACTAACCTTAAGCCAAGGAATCATTAGATGAGCACAAGTTTTAACAGCTTCTAAACGAATTTCTTTCACTTCACATGTACTCACAGATATAAAATTTTCACATATATGTCGAACAAAATGTGCCAAAGTATGACCTATGAGTCAAGTAAATTAAGGCTTTGAGTATGAATAGACAAGAAGTCGATGAAAATCAACAATCATTAATCTGTGGAAATAACCAACGGAGTATTCAACTATTACTTGAGCATTTATCTGCATTGGTACGTATGTTACGCATGCCCAACAATCGACTGTCCCAATGAAATCACCTGAAAACTGGACTGAGCCATATTAGTAGGTGTAGACCACCAGGTTGGAAAGTCCACAAGATGACAAAAACCGATGGTTAGGGACCATGAATGACATGACTCGAAATCGTTTATAATGGCGCTAGGGTATTCAAGCATTATTTTCTCTGAAATTCTAATCTTATGAATTCTTCATCACCTTTATCTTTCTCTTTTTAAGTTTATTTAACTAGATTATAATTCTTGAATAACCCCTTCGAATGCTAATCTTCTCCATTACCCCTAATACTTCTACTACATCTGCCTATTAGAGAATTAGAATAGACAACTGTGTTACCGTGATATGTCAATTTGAACTGATGTACGTACGTACGAAGTTCAATGTTGTTGCTGACTGTTATGCTCGTCACGTAATATGCTTGAAACTATTACGAGTTCGATAAACGAGAACAAGACAATGAACCAATGACACAGTAGGCTATTCTAAACCATTGTCTCCGGCCCCACTAACTATATCAAGATATCTTGGTATGGCGTAGAAAGTGTATTCTGCAAGCATCCAGCAAATACAATGATCTCTAACACACAAATGGCGTTTATTTATACATCATAGAAACACCCTTGGGAGAGTCACAAAAATAGCACAGTAGCCAATCACATCCAAGGATTTTCTTCGTGAGAAATGTGATCTCAAGGTCAACTGATCAGCCCAAGAATAAAATCCAAAATAAAGTCATTTATGAAGCAAGTTCTGGAGGATTTAACGTTTCAAAAACTGACTGAATGACTTTATCTACATGACAAAGGCTAAGTGTGATTAACTTTTCTGAAAATTCCGTAGTTTTGTCTACAGAAGGGAATCATCACATGATACTAGTGTGATAACGATTGTATGGGCCTCAATTTTCATTGACCTTGGGGGTTTACACAATGATCTTAGCTCAGAGAGCCGAGAACACGAAAGTCAAAAGTTTAAATACAAATATCAAGACATTTTCTCTGTATGGAGCGGTGTTAGGATATTCATCAAATATCCTAAGAGTACTATTTTGGAAATATAATCCTATTGGTCGATTTCTATTGGTCAAAATTATGGTCGTTTTAACTGGCAAAGTCAAATACTTCAATGTTGTCTCTTATTGGTCATCCGGACTGTCAATGTCGTTTCAAGCGTTCTTTCATATTGGTCGTCGTAAACTGTCAATGTCACAGACTTTGATGCTCTTTCCTATTCGACCTTAATGTATAAATACGCAGTATCTGTAAAGCTTTGGATTCCGTTCCTTCTTGCCTTCTTGTCTACTGTACTCGACCCAATAAACAACTCCATTCCACGGTGTTGCGTTCTGATATATAGGAGATTTGGAAATAGCATTATGGGTAGTATTGGGATATTTGAATTGGACGCCGCTAGGACTGAATAGCTATACGTAGCAGCATTATAACAAGCTGAAACTTGGAGAACTACGAAAGCCATTATCTACAAGATATAAGTATTTATTAATAATTGTCTACGTAAAATACTTCAGATTCGTTGGTCTGACACTATCAGTAACAACCTACTATGGCATAGAACAAACCAGATTCCAGTTACTACCCCATTGGGGGTAGTAACAGTCGTAAGTAATTAATTAGGAAAGGATTAACATTAATATTAACCACATTGATACAAGAAATAACCAATGCTAAAATAATATTCAATTTACCATCAAAATTAAAACTTCCTAAAGTTTTCAACGCTAAAGCTACAACTGCTACATCGGTAGACAATTCGCCAGAAGCTGAAAATCCACCAGGAATCGCTACATGAGCAAATTCTGATCCAGTAACATTGAATCCTGTAGAATTCGCTTGTTTAGCATGATGAGTTTTTGTTGATGGGCCAAAAACAAAACGTGTCGCTGTAGCTAATGGAAAAGTACTACTTGTATTGGTGGAATTTGCAGTACTACCAGACGATGTAGCTGATGCAGATGAACCAATGTTATTTGAACTTAATAAAGTAGGCATATTCGCTGCAGAACTGCCACTATGTATAGTTCCACCGACAAGATTGATTAGATTAGGGATAAAGGTTAAAGTTGACATAGGGCCATCACCACTACCAGTAGTAGTATTTGTTATATAAGAATGAAGATGATTCAAACTACCGCCACTGTTATTCATTAAAACTAAACTGATATTGTTCAATAGACAATCCTACATGGATTAAAAAAAAAACACGAGAATAAGTATTAGTAATGGTTAGTTTGTTATATATGCAGAGAAATGCAATGTTTAACAAACAGACACAAAGCTGTATGTCATACAGAATATATGTAAAACTTTGAAAAATTACATCCTGAACGTTTCTTCACTGATAGTTACCTATTTGGGGATACCCCGATCGAAGCTGCTACCTTGATGTGGTGGTGGTCGAGCTTGCCTATCGTCATGACCCAACCGAGATATATTGGCTGGAACTTATGTTCCTTAACGTTCTATCATGCCAGGCAGGTCAATTGGAGAACGATGAGACTAAAAGTAGCTACTCAAGGTCTGAGGGCGAAGTCGTACTGCTCACTGTAGAGGGGTGTGACAGCAGTAAGGTGTTTCCCTCGGAAAACCAGCATCTGCAGCGATGCTGCTGCCTTCTCACAAGGAAGGAAGGGTAAGAAAAGGTCGACCCTAAAAATGTCACACCTCACCCTACCTCACGGATTTCCGTCTCGGGCAGTAAGGGTGCCCACTAAGGGCTTTAAAAAGAGAGGAGCTAATACTCAAAAAACCTTTCATAAAAAGGCCGTGCGCGACCGGCCTCAAGCAGTTGTCCCTTGGGCTCTGCGGTCACGCTCCCAGGTCTCCAAGACCAACACTAATCTATCTTCCTTTTCAGGTCCCTCAAGAAACAACCTTCCACGGTGTGGGCAGACGCGAAGTGATAACCGCCCTCATACCCGTAACACCACACGAGACCAAATTGTTCAAAATCAAATCCTGACTGACTGACTGATTTGGGGATACGATTAAGTGGTAATACAACTTCATCATTTACAAGGTACTGCTATAATCAGTGAAAATAAACTTAATCGATAATGAACTGCAGTTATACTGTACACTGATCAGTTGATGGCTAAAAGTTTTGTTATTTGCGATGAAGACAGGTAATTAACAGGTGGAAATGTAACTTATAAGTAGTATGCAACGGAGTGTTGCGCAGAAGTTAATATTAGAGAGAAAACTGTCAAATCTGAACTATATAGGCTTGTAATTCGTAATGTTCCGAACTTAACGAGCAGCACATGAAAGAAAGCTACTGAATAGAGTAACAATCAGAACCGAACATTGACTCAAAGTTTACTGGTTCTTGTTGACATCATCAGTTAGCTTAGGGACAAGATCATAGAAATAGATATTCTGATTGGTGGTTTTATCGAGTGATATTAGTGAGCGGCTAACAGGCCATGACCATTGGCGACATCACAGCAGAAAAGAATTGTATTGCTGAAATCACGAATTGATAATTGTTAGACCACCATTAGAAACCTGGAAGCCCTAAACGGGCGTTTCGCCCTCGTATGGAACTCATCGGTAGTGTGCATTCACAACTCCAGCTACTATCATGGTTTGAAACTAGGACCTGAGGTTTTGCTCGCGGACGCCTAACCCCTGGGATCAGTGAGTCGACATCGAACGGTAGTCTAACAATGTGTTAGGATATTCATCCAATATCCTAAGAGAATTGTCTGTAAGTCTAATTCTATTGGTCCATTCACATTGGTTAACCCCTATTGGTCGTCCTAACTATCAATGTCGCAAGCTTCAATGTTGTTTCCTATTCGACCTAACTGTATGAATATACATTATCTGTAACGTTCTATGACTCGGACCCGGATCCTTAATCCAGGATCTTCATCCTCTTCTGGACTTGGACCTCGTACTTTCTGAATGTTTATAGAATACGTGTTATACTTCATATCAAGTCTTCTTCTTTTACTCAATGGGCGTTTGGGACACTCGAGAAGAGTAGCTTCTCGTGTCATCGGA
Source organism: Schistosoma turkestanicum (assembly GCA_944470395.2). Lineage (NCBI taxonomy): Eukaryota > Metazoa > Platyhelminthes > Trematoda > Strigeidida > Schistosomatidae > Schistosoma > Schistosoma turkestanicum. The sequence continues at coordinate 44,167,494 of OX103972.1, read as the reverse complement.
TCATCGATCCTTGCTCGCGTTTACTGACTAAGGTAAACTTATAATAGTTCAAGTATATCAACTGACCTGTTAACGTGCATTCGTAACACAATAATTTCTATGTAAACCTACCATCTCCATAATACACTAATGCAAAATCAGAAAATGTGCTCACCAGTGACGAGATTAGTGAGAAGACATGACTAGTGGAGTTCGACCTGTTTGGTGCAGGCAGTAACTACTGAAGACAAATGGGTGACGTTGCTCGAACATCCCTAGATTAATCGGAGGTACATATTAACACCGATCGATGCCGGTCAACTCAATGGTCTAGATATTAGAAGTTCGTGTGCAAAATAGGAAGGTTCGAATCCTGCCAGTAGCAGCAGTCGTGTATGCGCACTGCCGTTAACGAGCTCCATACCAGTACGAGACGGCCGTCTTGCAGTGTTTCCAGGTTTTTAATAGTGTAATCTAACAATGATTGATTCATGATTACAGTAATACAAAACATTCTTCATAACTCTATATTAAAAATGAATTATTTTAAAATTTTCCCCTTGCAAAAATTTACTTTAACAAATTTCAGCATACGATTTAATACTGTAATCTCAAATAATATATATATGTGTATATCACGTGCACATCTTGTTATGTCCGTCACTAGGTACGCTTGAAGCTATTACCAGTTCATTTTAGTCGATAAAAGCGAACGAGACAATGAACCAGAGTCCAGGTAGGCTAACTTGAATCCCAAACTGTAAAACACAGGTCTTGGTAAACGTAGAAAGTACACTCTACAACACCCAGCAAGTACATAATACAATCAAGCACACAGTGACCAATCACAGCCATGGATTTTCCTGGTGGCAAATGCGATATCAAGGTCAATTGATCAGCCAGCGCTCGCAAACGTGAAATCCAAATTTAAGGCATTTATTTATCAACCGAGTTCTAGGGATCTAACATCCCCAAACACATCTTAACCAACTTTTTTATGACGATATGATTTATGTATATAAAAGTCAATACTTACAAAAAAAGGTCACGAAAAAGGTCACACCCGAACAAAAAGTATAATAGTAATAATAATAATAATATTATTATTATTAATAATCTCACTTGAATTTCTTTACGTAATCTTGGTATATGCATAGCAATCATTTTAAATGAAGCAATCAATGGTTGATTTAAACCGGATGCAACCATAGAATCAAGTATTTGATTGATTGACTCATTAATTGCAGGACCATAAGATTTAGCAAATAGACTTACAGATAAAATAGCTGATGTTTCCATAGCCGGTGAACGTTTTCTTGAATAATTAACAGAGAGAAACAGCAATAACAAAACATCATAAACATAGGCAGATTTCATGAAATTTAATTGTTGAGCTGTATAGGAAATTATGACCAGTCAGTTGCAACGTAGAACTTCGTACGTATGTACATAAGTTCATGTTGCCATACCACATTAGCACAGAGAGACACAAATGTCAAATCAAATCCCATAGTGATACAGATAGTTGAGGTATTAATGGTAATGAATAAGACTAGGGATTGAAGATATTATTTTCAAGAAGTATAAATCAGTGAGATAACTTTAGAAAGAGAAAGGTAGAGGTGCTGACGATTCCAGAAGATTAAGATTTGAGAGAGCACAACGAATGGATGCACCTGCGCCAATGCAAACGATTTTAAGCCATATCGTTCAAGGTCTCTAACCATTGGTGACCAAGTATTGAATGTTCATGTGTTAGTTATATTTTACACTGGGTAACTCATGTACCAGAATACTGAATTTACTGCATGCAATCCAGTATAATGTTATGCTCATCAATTGATATGCTTGAATACTATTACGAGATCACCTTAGTCGGTAAATTGAGAGTGAAGACAAATGATCCAGTGACACGATAGGCTACTCTAATCCAAGCGACCCAAGCGATCTCTAAGTAGAGGAAGAAGACTTGACAAGACGTAGAAAGTGTATTCTACAAGCACTCAGGTTTATTCAAGGACACAAATCGAGTTTATTTATACAATAATAGAAACGTCCTTGGTGAGAGTCACAAAAATAGCGTACTAATATACTACATCAACCAATAACAGTCAAGGATTTTCCAAGGGGGAAATGTAATCTCAGGGTCAAATGATCAGCCCATGCGCTAAAACATAAAAGCCAAAGTTAAGACCTTTATCAAGTGAGTTCTGGGGATCCAACATCCCTAACATATAACTAAGTAGTCTGAACAACAGCTGAACGGAAATAGACAGGAAAGCCCAGGACAGAGTAGGCTGAAGAATGACGGTCAGCGGCCTATACTCCCCCGTTAGGGGATAACAGGCATAGGTAAGTAAGTAAATATAACTAAATGGCTAGTACAAAATGACTTCGAGTTCGGTTTATGTTACTGTATTCGAAAAATAGCTCCGGTGATAAGATATCAAATAAAAATGATATTCAAGCGAAGTATGACAAGACAAACTTGAAAGACAGGTGAAAAGTGATAACTTCATGTGGATAGGTGGGCACCACTGAAATTTTGAATAAAATTGGAACAATTTGCATGATTCCTTGTTAATGCATATCAATGTCAGTTATTCATAATGTTTACCCTCCTCCACCCTATGGCTAGATCCTTTTGTACCATATAAAGAATGAAATACTGATCGATGAACTGATGTAATAGAGTCATGTGCTGTTACGAGAATGAAGGCGAATGTCACTTCCTGGCTGCCCACACCGTGGAAGAGTATTTATTGAGGAACTTGAAAAGGAAATTGGATTGGTATTGGACTTAGAGACCTGGGAGCGTGACCGTAAAGCCCAAGGGACAACTGCTTGAGGCTGGTCACGCACGTCCTTTTAATGGTAAGTTTTTTTAAAGTGTTAGCTCCGCTCCTTTTAAACGGCCATACCGCCGGAGACGGAAATCCATCGGGTAAGGTGAAGTGTGACATTTTTAGGGTTGACATTTTCTAATTTCTCCGTTTCTTGAGAGAAGGCAGTAGCATCGCTGCAGATGCTGGCTGTCGGAGGGAAACACCTTACTGCCACCACATCTCTCCACAATTAGCAGTACGACATCACCCTCAGACCTTAAGTTGCTGCTTTTAGTCCGTGAGATGTGTTAAACTATACAATGGTTCATTGTGATAAGACTATCAATTACATCCATTTGTAGGAAATAGATTTATACATACATATGAAAAGTGACAGTAGATTCCTGTGATTAAGGAATCAAAATTATCATAATTATTTTTGTGGAGATTGTTGAGATACTTATTGAAATCATGTATCGATCAATGTTAGACCACCATAAGAAAACTGAAAGCACTGAAAGATGGTCGTTTCATCCTGGTATGGGACTACTCATCAGCAGTGCGCATCCACAACTCCTGCACCTCGCAGGATTCGAACCTAGGACCTTTGGTCTTGCACGCGAATGCCTAACATCTGGACCAATGAGCCCATATCTAAATTCGATCAATACACGACCTCGCGCAACCTCATACACTGTCTTCGGTGAGCACTGCTTCACAATCGAACAGGGTAGAACTACACTGGTCACGACGTCTCACTAGAACTTGGAGAAGATTCCTCATGGAGCTAGTCACCACCAGTTATCAACCGCTATTTCAACAGAAATAAAACTTTTAAGAAAGTGAACCTAAAAATTAAATTAATACAATTCAACTAAATTATACACACTTCAATACGATGTTGTGCATTGGAAAAGAATCGTGAAAGACTCATTTCAGAAATCATGAACTACTGCTTACTAGAGCAATGTGTATATTCTATTCAAATGCCTGCCCTCTTTTCTATGTTGAATCAGTTTACTTCTATAAATATCATGTTTCATTTAAAACAATACAATAATCAAGAATACAGTTATACTCTTCGGTTTGAGCTACGCTATTTCTTTTTTCTCTGTAAGAGCTAACCATACTACTGCTACTAATACTACTTGTTAGTGGGACATAGATGGAAATAAAGCATGACTGCGTTAGCTCAGCGCTGAATGGCTAATTTCCTATCCAATCAGCGCATGATCGATTCTTGGATAACAGGGTAGAAAATTCTCGTGTTGTTAGCTGCACGCTGATTAGCTAAATCTAATCCAGTCGATCACGTGAATCACAATCCAGAAGCTTCTCATGTAAATACTATAAAGATACTAGCGTTGTATTTATGTCACCTTCGCCTTCGGCTTCTTATTTGTATTTAACCTTGCTATTTGGAATATAATCTTTTCCTGTTCCACCGTGTTCTTGATTCTTTGGAACTTATCCAGTGTATTGTGGCATAATCTAAGCAAGCGTTACAACACTACTACTATTACTCGGCTTCACAAAAAAAACGAATTACTGATCTTATGCACTATGCAAATGTGAAGTTATCTAGTGCTACAGTTGGCATTCACAATCCTCTTCTTGAATGTGAAATGGACACTGAACTGTAAAAAAAATATTCCATTAGAAAACCAAATTGACAGACAGACAGACGGACAGATACAACGCAGAACTGCGTACGTCAGTACATCGGTGCCTGATAGCGATGTGATCTAGTTGAGTCCAACGTTGAGACGACTTCGGGGGTCGCCAGGTCAACAGATGCTTTACCTTATGCCTAAAATAAGTGTTTGCTAAGAAATAGGCGATTATCTGAGCACAGTTGCAACAGACGGTCGCTCGCCATTGTCTGTTCTGTGAGTCGCGACACCTTAACATCCACCTAGGTTGTCTTTCCTGCTCACTTAGTTTACCTACTTGAGCATTAAAGAGAAAACCTAATTACTCCTAGAAGACAATGATTGGATAAATCTCTCTTACCAATGGACTAGACGACGAACTTACTTATTGGCAATATCTTTCTGTGTTGGTAAATAAGAACGAATCAATTGGAAAAGTTGTGCAACATAATTTGATGTAGCAAATTCCGCACCCATAAAATAACATATTAATGATAAATTTAATAAAATCATTGGTTTTTCTCTTTCTTTACGTAAACATTGAAACATCCAATCCATGACGGTTGATTGACGTCTATAAGAATAAAAAAAATCCAGGATAGAGTGGACAATGAAATGTATATATATATATATATATATATATATATATATATATATATATATACATACTACTGATAAACATAAGATAATTCGTTTTCTTAACGTCAATATATCATCATACATTTAGTATTACTAGCAACACTAGAGGGCGTCCCAGTGGATAGTGCATCGGACTTCGATTCCGGAGGTTGCGGGTTTCGAGTCCTGCCCAGGATGGGCGCTTTCGAAAGACTATGTCCATTTAGTCAGGCGTGGTGAAACCACACCTCGTGCCATGAACACAATGGCAGTTCGGACAGAAAAACCACCACCAACAACAACAACACTAGGGAATTGTTATAACGCTGCTACGTATCGCTATTCAGTAAAAGCGGCGTCCAATTCAAATATCCCAATACGACCCAAAATTCTATTTCCAAATCTCATACATATCAGAACGCAACACCGTGGGATGGAGTTGTTTATTGGGTCGAGTACAGAAGAGAGGTAGGCAGGAGAAACGGAATAATCGAGTCTTACAGATAGTGCGTATTTATACATTAAGGTCGAATAGGAAAGAGCATCAAAGTCTGTGACACTGATAGTTTAGGACGACCATTAGGAAAGAACATTTGAAATGACATTGACAGTCCGTAAGACCAATCAGAGACAACATTGAAGTATTTCACTCTGACAGTTAAAACGACCATAATTTTGACCGATAGGATTATACTTCTAAAAATAGTACTCTTAGGATATTTGGTGAATATCCTAACAGGAATTAATTTCATCATATAATCTGATCTTTAGTTCTTAATCTGCTTCAGTTATGTGGTCTTCAAGAAGAGTAACGGTCTAGAATCATCTCATTGCATATAACTGAAACATGAAGCAGAACATTTGAGATAGATAATCGGTCAGCTACAACGTGGAACTATTTACGTACGTATGTATATCAGTTCACGTTCCTATACGACATAGGCACCGAGAGATCGGATTGTCAGTTTAAATCCTATAGTAGTAGATGTAGTCAAAGTGTTACGGGCAATTAAGAAGATTATGGATCGAATATATGATTTCAGAAATATAATCTAATGAAATAAACTTAAAAAGAGAAAGACAGAGATGATGAGGTATTCCGAAGATTACAATTAGCGTCATTGCAGACGATTCTCAGCCATGTCATTCAGAGTCTATAACCATCGGTTACTTTAGTCTCGCGGACCCTAACTAGGAGGCCTGCATCTACCAACATGACTCAGTTCACTTTTCAGTGACTTCATGGATTTGTTCCTTGATTTTGGTCTGGCCGCCCCTAGCTATTTTTCAACTTACTCCTACTCCTACACCACAAAACATAGCTTGTCGAGGCAGTCGGTGGTTAGGCGTATGCAGCACATGTCTCAACCACCTCAACTGATGAAGTTTCATTACTTCATCAACTGACCTGCCGTCCTTACCTACTACCCGTTTTCTAACAACAGCATTGCTTACTCGGTTGTCCCATAATACATGAGCAATGCTTCGGAGACACCTATGGTCGAAAACCAGTAACCTACGAATATCTTCTACTCTCACTGGCCATGTTTCACAGCCATAAAGTAAGACGGAGCAAACTATTGTGCAGTACACTCGTCCTTTAATCAGCAAACGGATATCACGCCTACGCCATAAGTGACGCAGGTTGGCAAAAGCCAATCGAGACTTCTGTATCCGAGCTAACCACGCGTATAGTACGACGGAGCGAATTGTTGCGTAGTAAACAGTTCCATTTTAATTCATCTTGATTGCTAGTTATCTAAGTCAATGAGAAAGTTAATAAAACCCCTGTGTGATAACCACAAAGAAACTAGTTTGCCTAGTATAATACCTAAAATACAAATTTTAATAATTATCAGAACTCCAGACGTGTCATTCACAAATTTAATCAAAGGGGGCAAAGTGTATGGACGAACTTTATCTGCCTCCAATGTGCACATGTTCAATTGTTCAATGTTAGATAGAAGTAATAGTTTAAATAAACAAGAAATTTGCAGTATTTGAAATATATACAAGAAAAATAAACAATCAACCTACTCTGTATCTTTAAATTCACTGGGTTTCAAAGCAACAAGACGTGGAATCAACTTGTAAAGTAAAAACATTATCTGATGATTACGAGTAGGTATCCATGATAATACTGAAGCCCATATCTGAAAAAAATTAAAATATTAAATAATCACGACAAAAAGAAATTATTACTGACATCATGAATCAATCATTGTTAGATCATAATTAGAAACCTGAAAACACTGGACTATCGTTTCGTCCTGGTATGGGACTCATCAGTGGCAGTGTGCATCCACGAATCACAGGATTCAGAGCCAGGACCTTCGGTTTTGCGCGCGAATGCCTAACTTCTGGACCACTGAACTGGTAGGCATCCAATTGGTGTTAATGTCTAACTGTGAACAATCTAGGGATATTTGTGATTACTGTGGACTGCTGATGTGTAGTCGTCTCATATCAGGAAGAAACGGTCATTTTTTAGTGCTTCCAGTTTTCTAATGGTCTGGTCTAACAATGATTGATTCATGATTTCAGTAATAAACAACAATCTCCATAACTCTAATAGAAAAAAAAGCGAGAAATTAAATTCTTAGATAACAATCTAAGATATTACTGAACATAGAGGGATGTATAAAATAATCTAGGCGTCCATTAAAATTCCTTGTTTAACAGCCTTTTTTCTATCAACGATTGTATAGTCAGCATATACTTTGTACACAGTGAACACTGTTTAGTGTTTTCTTTTGGAATCATGATTTATTAGACAAGAGACAATTGAGAAATAAATCATAATGAATACAGAAGGCTTGATTGGCTTTTGCCAACCTGTGTCACTTATGGCATAGGTGAGATATCGGTTTTCTAATCAAAGGAGGAGTGCACTGCACAGTAGTTTGCTCTGTCCTACTATATGGATGCGAAACATGGCCGGTTAGAGTTAGGGATATTCTTAGGTCATTAGTATTCGATTATAGATGTCTTCGAAGGATTGCTCGTATATCCTAGGACAACCGAGTAGGCAATGCTATAATTAGGAGTCGAGTACTAGGTAAGGAAGGCAGATCAATAGATAAAATATTGAAACTTCATCAGTTGAGGTGGTTGAGACATGTATTAAGTATGCCCAACCACAACTGCCTCAAAAAGCGATGTTTTGCAGCGTAGGAGTAGGAGCATGACCGTAGCTGCTGCCTTAACGAGATGGTCGGGCTTGCCTATCGTGATGACCCAACCAAGCTATATTGGTTGGAACATATGTCTCTGAAGGTTCTACCATGCCAGACAGGTCGACTGGAGAACCATGAGACTAAAAGCAGCTACTCAAGGTCTGAGGGCGAAGTCGTACTGCTCACTGTAGAGGGGTGTGACAGCAGTAAGGTGTTTACCTCGGACAACCAGCATCTGCAGCGATGCTACTGCCTTCTCACAAGGAAGAAAGGGTTAGAAAAGGTTGGCCCTTAAAATATCACACCTCAACCTACCTCACGGATTTCCGTCTCGGGTGGTAATGGCGCCCACTAAGGGCTTTAAAAAGAGCGGAGCGAATACTCAAAAAACCCTTCATGGTTACAAATAAAACTTAACAATCTTCACAACAACCCCGCAATGCAATGACATGTGGCCACTAGTGACTAGCTTGGTGAGGAATCTTCTCCGAGTTCTAGCGGGAAGTCGTGACCAGTGAAGTTCAAACCTGTCCGGATGTATACAGGGTATGAGGTCGCGCAACTCCGTGGATTTGATCAAGTTAGACATTAACACCGTTAGATACCGGCTCAGTGGTCTAACGGTTAGGGCGTTCGCGCACAATACCGAAGGTCCTGGGCTCGAATCCTGCGAGGTGCAGGAGTCGTGGATGCGCACTGCTGATGAGTCCCATACCAGGACGAAACGGCCATCCAGTGCTTCCAGGTTTCTAATGGTGGTCTAACATTGATCGATTCATGGTTACAAATAAAACTTAACAATCTTCACAACAACCCTGCAATGCTTCATAAAAAGGCCATGCGTGACCGGCCTCAAGCAGTTATCCTTTGGACTCTGCGGTCATGCTCTCAGGTTGTTAAGACCAACACTAATCTACCTTCCTTTTCAGGTCCCCCTAGAAACACGGTGTGGGCAGCCGGGAAGTGACATCCGTCCTCATACCGGTAACAGCAAGCGAGACCGAATTGGTCAAGATCAAATCCTTCCTACCAGTAACAGGAGTAAGAATAAGTTGGAAGAAAGCTAAGGGCGGTCAAGGCAAAACATGGCGAAAATCCATGAAGTCACTCACAACTGGAATGAGTCATGTTTGTAGATACAGGCTACCTGGTTGGGGCCCGTGAGACGAAAGTAACCGATAATTAGAGACCTTGAACGACATGGCTCAAAATCGTTTGCAATGGTGCAGGTGAATCCACTCTTTGTGTTCTCTCAAATTCTGAATTCCTCATTATCTCTATCTTCCTCTTCCTACACTTATCTCACTGAACTATAATACTTCTAGAATCATATCTTCAATCCCTAATCTTCTCCACTACTGTTAATACTTCTATTATGGCAACTTGAACTGATGTACGCGCATGTACGTACCTACATACGTACAAAGTTCTACATTGTGCCTGACTCACTGACTCACTGACTGTTTGAAATCACAATGCAAAACAATGTGTGTTAAGCACACACACACACACACACTTACTTTGTCAATATTCTCTAACAAAAGACATTGACATATTTCCGATGATAAATTACTAAAATTTTGTCGTGCATATTGTTGTTGACGTTGTTGTACATTGAGCTGTTGATGTTGAGGTTGGTGTTGAGGTTTTTGTTGTTGATGGTGTTGTTGATAATAATAGTTATTCGATCCTTGTTTGACACCATCACGTAGACCAAGTAATTCAAGTGCTAAATTTGGCAATTGTTCAGAATCTGATGAACAAAATGGATTACCAGGCAGTACACCAATAGCTACAGAAATACATGAAGCATTCACAGTAGGCCATCGTGTAGACAAGACTGTACGTACAGCTAAACTGCCATCAGTATGATTAACAGTAAGAAAGTCGAATAATGGCTAGTTTGAAAGGGAAAAATATGTACATACATAACATGAGAAATAAGTTAATGATATGATGCTAAGTGCAAAAAAAATATTATAAGGACATGAAAAAACGAGAAACTAAACACGTAATCACTTACTCCATTGATGTAGTAGTAAGTAGAGAACTAGAAGCTTTTTTCAACTGAAGTCTTTGAGACGTTAATAGGTAGTAGTAGTAGTAGTAGTAGTAGTAGTAGTAGTAGTAGTAGTGGTTAGAGACCTTCTATAACACCGTTGGATGCCTTCCCAGTGGTTCGATGGTTAGGCGTTCGCGCACAATACCGAATGCCCCGGGTTCGGATCCTGAGACGAGCAGGAGTTCGTGGATGCCCCATTCCCACTGATGAGTCCCATACCAGGACGAAACGGCGGTCTTGCAGTGCTTCCAGGTTTCTAATGGTGGTCTAACAATGATTGATTGATGATTTCAAATGTGTAAAAACACAAACCTCCAAAACTCTGCCCCAAAATATAACATGTATGTTTGAAAGTTCATCACAGAGATAGTTGTTACTCTTGAGCTGTCCATGCTTTCAAAGTTATTTTCGAACGTTTTAATTGTACAAGCTTTTGTCGCACATTGTTCCTTTCAGGCTGTTGAGCCTATATGCATATACTGTTAAATCAATGGTCATTTTATCTTTTCAATTAGAGAGTTATGGAGATTAGTATTTTTACACATTTGAAATCATCAATCAATCATTGTTAGACCACACCATTAGTGTTTCCAGGTCGTTTTATCTATTTGTTTAACAAAAATGTTTGTATTTCTGTTATTCAATCGCACCGTCCTACTATACGGATGTGAAACATGACCAGTAAGTGTTGAAGATATTTGTAGGTTACTGGTTTTCGATCATAGGTGTCTCCGAAACATTGCTCGTGTATCCTAGGTGAGCTGAGTAAGCGATGCTGTTCATTAGTAAACGAGTACTAGGTAAGGATGGAAGATCAATAGACGAAGTATTGAAACTTCTGCAGGTGAGATGGTTGAGACATGTGTCACGTACACCTAACCAACAACTACCTCATTTAGCTGTGTAGGAATAGATTGGAAGAAAGCTAGGGGCGGCTAAACCAAAACAGGGCACAAATGCATGAAGTCACTGACAAGTGAACTGAGTCATGTTACTACACGTAGACTACCTGGTCGCGGTCCGCGAGATGATTGTAACCGATGGTTAGAGACCTTACATCTAACTTGGTTAAGAAGCCCTTTCGATTAATTTATTTAATCAAGCGAATTTGTATTGCAACAATTTATATGTACCATTCGTTCATATTATTATTGTCTGGTTTGTATGAGCTCACATGACGTGTCCCACTTGTCATTTGACCTTGTCAACTATTCGTCGCTTTTATTCATGTGTGTCTATTTCGCTTGTCACATGTCTGTCTTATATTTCTCTGACTCTATATTCTTAGTCATGATCTATCTCAAGGAGTTGGCTCATCAGCCTTCTCCAATTAGCTTCGCCCATTCGCTCACATTGTAATCCAAAGAGTTGGCTCTTAGCCTTCTCCAACACATTTCGCCTATTCATCCGTTTCGTTCGCATTGTAACCCAGGGAGTTGGCTCAAAAGCCTTCTCCGATTCGCGTCGCTTCATTCGTTTTATACACTGCTTCTCGGCTTCGCTTTGTGGTGTGTCCCGAATAAACGTATTCATCACTACGAATTCATCTTCTGATTTATCAACCGTCAGACACTATTTCGCAACAATTGTCTGAACGAGTTAATTTTACCGAGCTTAAGAACACACAACAAAATCAACACACTACATACTCAGTACTTTATAAACAGTCTAGTGTGTATAGAAAAATGATGCCTTGAATAAATAATCAATAACAAATACAGTATTTATTTTTTTTTATAACTTTTCTTACCAATCCACACATTTGATCTAATTCCATGAGTAATTTACAAAATTGTGGTTGAACACAAAATAATAATTCTTCTAAAATCAATAGATTTCCATGTATCCAATCATCACGATTTAGTTTTTTAGTATTGGATGCCTGGATAGGAGAAAGTAAAAGACGAATTTCAGTTAGCTAGTGGAAATGAATTTATGTAAGATAATAAGAAGAGAATTGTTTAGTGTTATGTTCGTCACTGGGTACACTCGGAATTATTACGGGTTCACCTTAGTCGATTAACGAGAACGAGACAATTACCTTGAATCCCAAACTGTAAAACACAAGTCTTGATAAGCGTAGAAAGTATATTCTACAAACACCCAGCAATCACAATACAATCAAGCACACAACTCTCGTTTATTTATACATCATACAAACGTCCTTAGGACAGTTACGAAAAAAGCACACTAAAATACACAGCAGTCAATCACAGACATGGATTTTCCTGGTGGGAAATGAAATCTCAAGGTCGACTGATCGGTCCATGAAATAAACCCGAAATAAAGATATTTATCAAGCGAATTCTGGGGATCTAACATCCCCAACATTAAGAAGAAGGGAAGATATTTGATTATAAATGAGAATACGTACGAGCAATTGATTTTGCCCAACTGTTCATGTAGTGGTAAGATATTTTTCCGTAAACTATATGGAAAGAAAATTGGATTAGTTAGTGAAGGTCTTATTGGTACGAATATACGCAAACACGTCATTTGATATGCTTGAACTACTATGAGTTTATCTTAGTCGCAAAACGAGAGCGAGGACCCAGCGATACGACATGCTACTCTAATCCGAGTTTCCCAACCCTCATTGAGTGAAAGAAGAAGACTTGATATGAAGTAGAGCCTGTATTCTACAAGCATCCAGAAAGTACGAGGTCTGAGTCCAGAAGAATAAACGTATCCCAGACTAAGGATCCGGACCATAAAACGTTACAGATAATTTGTATTTATACATCGAAGTCTGTGAGATTGACAGTTAAGATGACCAATAAGAAACAACATTGAAGTACGTGACATTGATAGCTAGGTCGATGATAATATTGACCAATAGGAATCGACCAATAGAATTTACACTCACAAAATGATTCTTCGTAGAATATTTGGTAAATATCCTAACACTTATAAACCTTGAAATATAAATACAAAACCCAAAGAAACATTTTTTTCTGAAATCAGTCTCTTGCATTAGCCTAATACTATTCAGACCATTATCGCTGATGCCAGAAATTCATGAAATAAAAGTAAGAAATGAGACTCTTAGGCTCGGCCTGAGAAGGTACCATTTGCATGTGGGAAGCATGTTAACTATGCCAAAACCCCAGGACAGTTAATGCTGTAACTTTATGGTTAAACTTTAATTTTTTATGCGTTCAGTCATACCACTCTTTATTAAACAACCTGTATGACACAGTAGTATATCAAGGAACAAATGTTTTAGCTAATATAACTCGATCAAGTTAGCATGATAAAGGTGTATAATATGACAACTACGTCACTTAAAACAGCTATGATTGAACGATAAACTAGATCTTAAAAGGTAACCTACAAAGTTTTGCTTTTAATGCACAACAGAAGTTAAAAGTAGATACTGATTAGTATTATATTAGTACTAGAAGCCTTGAATGTATTAGGATATTCATCCAATATCCTAAGAGAATTATTGGTCAATTCCTATTGGTTAATCTCTATTGGTCAATTTTATGGTCGTCCTAGACATCAATGTCACGTACTCCAATGTTGTTTCTTATTGGTTGTCCTGACTATCAATGTCACTTCAAATGTTGTTTCTTATTGGTCGCCTTAACTGTCAATGTCACAGACTTCGATACTCTTTCCTATTGAACCTTAATGTATAAATACGCATTATCTGTAAAGCTATTCATTCCATTACTTCCTGCCTTCCTCTCTACTGTACTCGACCCCATAAAGAACTTCTAACGGTATTGTGTTCTGATATATATATGTAGGAGATTTGGGAATAGTATCTGGGGTCGTACTGGACGTCAGTAGGATTTCAATAGCTACATAACGTCATTATAACAGATTGAAGCCCTAAGTTCCCCGATTTGGATGTCATCAATGAGTAAATGAGTTTTTCGAACATTTGGACCATGAAAGTATCAAATACACATAAATTCAAATCTATAAGCCATCTATCTTAACAAAATTCATCCGTTATCCTACATGACAAATGAACAAGTTGTCATTGAGGTTATACGTTGAAATTCAATATCAACAATTATTGTGATGTAGTCATTTTTCATGAGAGTACACTTACATGACTTGATTGCTCTTGTAGAATAACTGCAGTTGTTTCATTTTGAGCTCTGATGGATTCTACTAAACAATCTCGATACCATATAAATGGTGATGATGTAGAACTTGTATCATTCATAGTATAGTCAAGACCGGGAAAATTCACAGTACTCATTGAATTTGGATTTGATTTATGACGTGAATTTCCACTTGAAGAAAAAAATGTTCGACTGAAAACCGATGCAGTACCACTGTCGAGATTTGTAAAACTTCCAGGTGTTTCAGCCATACGATTATGATCTACGCCTAAATAAGTTCGATAACGTCGTTGTTCACGTTTAGCAGTTAAAATGAATGCACAACGTAATGCAGCTCCAGCTAATTCTCTTGTAACCGACTGAAAATAACGTAGTATTTGAGTATTAGTGGAAACATTAATGACGATGATAAGGTGTACAAAAGAAAACAATTCAAGAAAATACAGTTGAATTCCCTTTATTTAGCTGAACTAAACAAGAGGCATGAGTCAACGTTTAAATTTTCAGTATATGTCATATTAGCTTCTCTGTTCAAAAACGAGACCAACTTAGTCACTTACTTACTTACTTACACCTTTTACCCCGAATGGCGCATAGGCCACCAATCAGTATTCTTCAGTCAGTCAGTCAGATGCAGCGTAGAACTTCGTACGTAAGTGCATCAGTTCATGTCGCCATAACACATCAGCACAGAGATGTAATTGTCAATTCAAATCCAATAGTAGAAGAAGTAGTAAAAGTAATAGAAGTAATCGAAGAGGTTAGGATTAGAAGCACCCAATTCCTAATAACAGCGTTGCTCACTCGGGTGTCCCACGATATACGAGCAATGCTTCGAAGACACCTATGATCGAAAAACAGTAACCGACGAGTATCTTCTACTCTCACTGGCCATGTTTCACAGCCATATAGGAGAACGGAGCGAACTGCTGCACAGTACACTCGTCCTTTGATTAGAGAACGGATATCACGCCTACGCCATAAGTGACGCAGGTTGGCAGAAGCCAATCGAGCCTTCTGTATCCGAGCTGAGATTTCGTCAGTCACCAGGCCATCGGCACTGATGAGACTCCCAAGATAAGTGAAGCGGTCTACACGCTCGACTACTTCACTCCCTATCAGTAGTTCAGGTGCCGATGCAACCCAGTCTTGAAGCAACATTTTGCATTTCGACGGGGAAAACCGCATCCCGAACATGCTTGCATTGTTGCTTAGGGTGGTCAGAAGACTCTGCATTTTGTCAGCGTCTTCACCAAGTAGGACTATGTCACCGGCATATTCTAAGTCAATAAGCGAGCCACCCGGTAAAAGGTCTACTCCTGAAAATTCAGACGAGGATAAGGTTATTTCTAGGAGCATGTCTATGATAAAATTAAACAAGAATGGAGAAAGTGGACATCCTTGACGGACACCACTTGATGTAGAGAATTCCAATGATAGTTCTCACTCGACCAGTAGTGTTCGAGTAGATAGGGCTTGTATAAGGTTAATGTACTTCTTTGGTACACCTTTCAATGACAGACACTGCCGTAGAACCTCACGATCCACTGAGTCAAATGCCGCCTTAAGGTCCAGGAAGACAACTATTGTAGGACGCCTAAATGTGTGTCTGTGTTCCAGGACCTGTCTTAGTGTGAAGATGTGGTCTATACAACCACGGGAAATCAGTATTCTCCAACCTACTCTGTCCTACTTAGTTCATTCTTCTCATGTCATTCTCAAATTTCTCGGCGTAATGTGTTCCTTGACCTTTCTCTTTTCCTTTAACCTTGAGGATTCCGAGTGAGGGCTTGTGTTGTGACGCATTTAAGTACTTTCCGCAGTTGGTGTCCTCTATCCACTTCCATCGCTTCGTCCTTATTTCCTTAATTGCATGGAATTAAGTTTTCGGAGAAAGTGTTTTACACCACACAATGGAATGTATCATTGTTGATATGAAATATGGTTAGAATTTATGATCCTAGTGTTGAGCGCTAATTTCCTATCCAATCAGCGCCTGATCGATTCTTAAAGAACAGGGTATTGTTAGTTGCGTGCTGATTGGCTAAATTTAATCCAGTCGATCACGTGAATTTCTATCCAGAAGCTTCTCATGTAAATGCTATAAATAAACTAACGTTGTATCTATTTTTGCCTTCGCCATCGCCATCACCTTTGGCTTCTTATTTCCACTTAACCTTGCTATTTGGAATATAATCTTTTCCTGTTCAACCGTGTTTTTGATTCCTTGGAACTTGTCCAGTGTATTGTGGTCAGAGAATACTAAGCAATAGGATTTAACTGGGAATTATTTAAGCAAGCGTTACAACATTCACAATCAATCAGTCAGTTAGTTGGACCGATACAACGTATAACTTCGTACATACATACGTCAGTTCAGGTTGCCGTACCGCATTAGCACAGAGACACCACTATTACTGGTAATGGAGAATATTAGAGATCGAAGTTATTATTCAACAAGTGTAGTTCAGTGAGATAAGTTTAGAAAGAGAAAGATGTAGATAATGAGGAATTCTGAAGATTAGAATTTGAAAGAACATAGTGAATGAAAACACCTGCGCCATTGCAAACGATGTTGTGTCATGTTGTTCTTGTAGAGTTTTAACGACTTTAAGATTTTTAAATTAACCGTTGTAATGCTGTTTGTCGAATAAACTTAGTTCATGTAGTTAAAATAACTCCGGCTGGAGCCCTTTCAAGAGTTACTGCCGGTCCCAAGCCCAGATAAAGCGAGGGTAGGGCATGAATTTCGCGACCGATACCCCGTAGAAATCCAACACGTTATAAAAACGCTAACCAGGTAAAACAATTAGCTGGTCGTTGGAATATGTTACATCCGGAGTAACAGTCAGTCAGTCAGATGCAACGTAGAACTTCATACGTAAGTACATCAGTTCATGTTGCCATACCACATCAACACAGAGATATAATCGTCAATTCAAATCCAATAGTAGTAGAGGTAGTAAAAGTATTAGAAGTAGTCGGAGAGGTTAGGATTAGAAGATATTATTCAAGAACTATGATTCAGTGAGATAAGTTTAGAAAGACAAGACTAGAGGGGGTTGAAGAATTCAGAAGATTAGGATTTAAGAGAACACAAAGAATAAATGCACAGGCGCCATTGCAAACGGTTTTGAGCCATGTCATTTAGGGTCTCCAACCGTCGATTATTATCATCTCGCGGACCCCAACCAGGTAGTCGACAACTACCGACATGGCTAAGTCCACTTGTTAATAAATTCATGGATTTCTGCCATGTTTTAGTTTGGCCGCCCCTAGCTTTCTTCCAACCTATTCCTACACTACAAAACAAAACTCGTCGAGGCAGTCGGTGGTTAGGCATACGTAGCACATGTCCACATCCAGGGTAACAGGCGAAAATAAGTAAGTGTTGAAAGATAGATAGTTAGTTATATGAAATTTCCTACCGGACGGAAAAAATATTTTTTTTCAAGATTAGAATCAATCAATCAAACACACTGTGTAGAGAAAATACAGATTTTTAATGATCAAAAAGTAACTTACATTTTTATCACGAAGAGCAGAAAGAATAGCTGTAATAAACGAACCCATATGTTGACAGAAACTTGTTGGTGTATTCAAAATAAATTCACGTAAAGTTAAAATCTACAAATCACAAAGACAATCCATAGTTAAATGTAAAATAAAAATGAATTTAGAAATATTGCGAAACATAGATGACGATTTCACTAGTAAATACTGGAGAAAACGATTACCGGAAAACAAGGGTGAATAGTAAGTAGTATAACGATCCGCTTTACCATCACATCAAAAAAATGATTTGAGAAGTATCTTGTATATCCTGAAATCGACACAATCTTCATTCATGATTATCAAGCTTGTTATTGCTTCTTTAACTTTTACTAACCCTAGTGTTTCACTGTTGATATCATCTACTCTATAAAATAAAGATTGATTACAATCCTTCTAGTGAACATTGTTTTGTATATAAGACATCTATCGAACCAATCAGTCAATCAATCAATAGCAACGTAGAACTTCGTACGTACGTACGTACGTACATCAGTTCCTGTTGACATACCACGTTAGCACAGAGATGTAATTGTCAATTCAAATCCAATAGTAGTAGAGGTAGTAAGATATTAGCAACACATGTCCCAACCATCTCCACTGATGAAGTTTAATTAATTCATCTATTGACCTGCCGTCCCCATCTAGTACTCGTTTCCTAACTAAAGCATTGCTTACTCGGTTGTCCTAGGATACACGAGCAATGCTTCAGAGACGCCTGTGATCGAAAACCAGTAACCTACGAATATCTTCTACTCTCACTGGCCATGTTTCAAAGCCGTAAAGTAGGGCGGAGCGCAGTACACTCGCTTTTTAGTCAGAAAACGGATATCTCGCCTACGCCACAAGTGACGTAGGTTGGCAAAAGACAATCGAGGCTTTTGTATCCGTGCTGAGATTTCAGTCAGTCAGTCAGTCAGTTGCAACGTAGAACTTCGTACGTAAGTACATCAGTTCATGTCGCCATACCACATCAGCACAGAGATATAATTGTCAATTCAAATCCAATAGTAGAAGAGGTAGTAAAGGTATTAGAAGTAATCGGAGAGGTTAGGATTAGAACATATTATTCACGAAGTGTGATTCAATGAGATAAGTTTAGAAAGTAAAAGCTAGAGGTGTTGAAGAACTCAGAAGATTAGGATTTGAGAGAACACAAAGAATAAATGCACTGGCGCCATTGCGAACGATTTTGAGCCATGTCATTCAAGGTCTCTAACCATCGATTATTATCATCTCGCGGACCCCAACCAGGTAGTCGACAATTACCGACATGGCTAAGTCCACTCGTCAATGACTTCATGGATTTATGCCATGTTTTGGTTTGACCGCCCCTAGCTTTCTTCCAACCTATTCCTACACTACAAAACAAAGCTCGACGAGGCAGTCGGTGGTTAGGCATACGCAACACGTGTCCCAACCACCTCAACCAATGAAGTTTCACCACTTCATCGATTGATCTGCCATTCTTACCTAGCACCCGTTTCCTAATAACAGCGTTGCTAACTCGGTTGTCCCACGATATACGAGCAATGCTTCGAAGACACCTATGATCGAAAACCAATAACCGTCGAGTGTCTTCTACTCTCATTGGCCATGTTTCACAGCCATAAAGTAAGACGGAGGAGCGAACCACTGCGCAGTACACTCGTCCTTTAGTCAGCAAACGGATATCTCGTCTACGCCATAAGTGACGCAGGTTGGCAAAAGCCAATCGAGCCTTCTGTATCCGTGCCGAGATTTCGTCAGTCACCAGGCCATCAGCACTGATGAGACTCCCAAGATAGGTGAAGCGGTCTACACGTTCGACCACTTCACTCCCTATCACTAGTTCAGGTGCCGATGACACCCAGTCTTGAAGCAACATTTTGCATTTCGAGGGGGAAAACCGCATCCCGAACATGCTTGCATTGTTGCTTAGGGTAGTCAGAAGACTCTGCATTTTTTCAGCGTCTTCACCAAGTAGGACAATGTCATCGGCATATTCTAAGTCAATAAGCGAGCCACCTGGTAAAAGGTCTACTCCTGAAAATTCAGACGAGGACAATGTTATGTCTAGGAGCATGTCTATGATAAAATTGAACAAGAATGGAGAAAGTGGACATCCCTGACGGACACCACTTGATGTAGAGAATTCCGGTGACAGTTCGCCATAAGCCCTCACTCGACCAGTGGTGTTCGAGTATAGGGCTTGTATAAGGTTAATGTACTTCTGTGGTACACCTTTCAATGACAGACACTGCCACAGAACCTCACGATCCACTGAGTCAAATGCCGCCTTAAGGTCCAGGAAAACAAC
Organism: Schistosoma turkestanicum; assembly: GCA_944470395.2. Taxonomy (NCBI): domain Eukaryota; kingdom Metazoa; phylum Platyhelminthes; class Trematoda; order Strigeidida; family Schistosomatidae; genus Schistosoma; species Schistosoma turkestanicum. Next base: position 44,147,249 of record OX103972.1, on the reverse strand, counting down.
TATTGTAGGACGCCTAAATGTGTGTCTGTGTTCCAGGACCTGTCTGAGTGTGAAAATGTGGTCTATGCAGCCACGTCCAGGTCGAAAACCAGATTGGTTTTCCCGAGTTTGCTCTTCACGAGCTTTCGTTAAGCGTCGAAGTATTATTGAGGCCAATATTTTAGATACTATGTTAGTTAGGCTTATTCCCCTGTGATTGTCACAAGAAGACTTCTGTCCTTTCTTATAGATTGGGACAATCAAGGATTGAGACCAGTCGGATGGGATTACGTCCAGTTCCCAGATTCTACCTAAGATCTCAGTCAACCTAGCTGCTAGAACTGGACCACCATCCTTAAATATCTCGGGGGTCAGTCTATCAGGACCTGCAGCTCGTCCTCGTTTCAGATTTCCTAACGCTTTCTCAACGTCATCAAGACTAGGGGGACTTAGGTCGATTTGCCATTCAGGATGACTGGAGATCGTGGGTAACCGAAGAGTGGCTCGTGGCCAGTTGAACTGATCCCTAAAGTGTTCTGCCCATCGATCCAGTCTCCTGGATTGAGAATGGATAATAAGACCATCCTTTTCCGAGATAGTCTCACTCACATTCGGGTTCTTAATACCAGTTTCTTTAATAAGGCGGAAAAGTTGTCTACTGTTGCCGATCGCCGCTGCCTTTTCCATCGCTTTTGCTTTCGCCACCCACCACTGCTCGCGATCGTTACGTAGGCTTTTCATAAGTCTGCGCCTAAGTTGAATTCGTTCTTCATCATGCTCAGAGCCAGGTGGGATGAGTTTTCGGGCATCCATCAGATCGGTGGATGCTACTGAGATCCACGGTTTCATTCTAGCCTTATGGTCAACCTTACTAGCAGATATCACTGCTGTTTCCACAGCCTTTTTGATATCATTCCATCCTGCTTCCGGATGGGAATCGCTTAAATGGTCGCCTAACTGTCTTTCTAGTTGTTCCTGAAATATATTTTTCGCCTTATTATCATTAAGCAAAACCCTAAGAGGCTTTCTTACGGTGTCTTTCCTACATCCAGTAAGCTTCAAACAAATACGCGCTCGCACTAGGGCATGATCTGAATCCAAACATGTGCCCCAGAACGAGCGACAGTCCTCTATCGAACCCCTCCATCGGTGGCTGATGGCGATGTGATCTAGTTGAGTCCAACGTTGAGACGACTTTGGAGGTCGCCAGGTCAACAGGTGCTTTTCCTTATGCCTAAAGTTAGTGTTTGCTAAGAATAGGCGGTTGTCTGAGCATGTTTGCAACAGACGGTCACCATTGTCTGTTCTCTGAGCCGCGACACCATAACATCCACCTAGGTGTCTCTCCTGCTCACTTAGTCTACCTACTTGAGCATTAAAGTCACCAGCCATTATTACTATATCAGAGCGCCTAGCTTTTTGGAGGAGGTCCGAAAGCTTTCTGTAAAACTCATCCTTAACCTCGTCTGAACTGCATTCAGTGGGGGCATAGGCAGATACGATGAAGAGGCAACGGCGATTGTCCCTATCTTTCCGAGTCCTTACTGTCCCGCTTAGTCGGACAGCGCACAATCGACTATCTATTGGGATCCAGTCAAGGAGAGATTGTTCTGCCCTACGACTCAATGCTATGCCTACGCCAGCAAGACCCCGGGAAGCAGCATCAGGGCTACCGGATACACGAAGAGTAAATCGAGCTGCTTCTTTATTTTGACATGGTGTGGTCAAGTGTATGACGTGACTCGGATCCTGTATGCGCGTTTCCGAGACGCAGCATACATCGATGGCACGAGATTCTAAAGTCATAGCTAAGGAAGCCTGTTGCCCTATTTGACACAATGTCCGTACATTAAATGCTCCAACATGTAGTCTAGAGCGAGGTTTAAGGAGACCAGGATCGACCTTTCGCGAACTCGTATCGTCTGCATTAGCTGTGCAATGTGATGAATGAATGTAAGAAGAGTTAGTCGTGGAGATAAGAGAGACATTAGGGGGTGTAGGAAGGATTTGATTTTGACCAATTCGGTCTCGCGTGCTGTTATGGGTATGAGGGCGGTTGTCACTTCCCGGCTGCCCACACCGTGGAAGGTTGTTTCTTGAGGAACCTGAAAAGGAAAATAGATTAGTGTTGGTGCGTGACCGCAGAGTCCAAGGGACAACTGCTTGAGGCCGGTCACGCACGGCCTTTTTATGAAATGCTTTTTGAGGATTAGCTCCGTTCTTAAAGGCCCTTAGTGGGCACCCTTACCCAAGGAGACGGAAATCCGTGAGTTAGGGGAGGTGTGACATTTTTAGGGCCGACCTTTTCTAACCCTTCCTTCCTTGTGAGAAGGCAGCATCGCTGCAGATGCTGGTTGTCCGAGGGAAACACCTTACTGCTGTCACACCCCTCTGCAGTCAGCAGTACGACTTCGCCCTCAGACCTTGGGTAGCTGCTTTTAGTCTCATCGTTCTCCAATCGACCTGTCTGGCATGGTAGGACCTGCAGGAACATATGTTCCAGCCAGTATAGCTCGGTTGGATCATCACGATAGGCAAGCCCGACCACCACGTCAAGGTAGCAGCCACGGTCGGGAGGTAGCAGCCACGGTCGGGGCTGAGGTTTCATCAGTCACCAGGCCATCGGCACTGATGAAACTCCCAATTTAAGTGAAGTGGTCAACACACTCAACTGCTTCAGTCCCTATCACTAGTTCAGGTACCGACACAAGCCAATCTTGAAGCAACATTTTGCATTTCGAGGGGGAAAACCACATCCCGAACATACTTGCATTGTTGCTTATGTTACGTTTCCAGTTGCTCAGTTGAGAGGCTTGTTAACTGTTTACTGTTGTTGTATAGTGCAACAATAGAAGGCGATTGTTATTTGATACAAATAACCGTACAAGATTATATATCACAATTGATAGTTATGTAAAATGTTTTCCTCTTTTTTTTATGCCCAATTCAGTTATGCACTTGTTGAAACATACATGTTAGCGTTAAGAAGTTAGCTATAATGAAATGTTCGATTATACCCATTGCTAAATTTCTTAAATACGCCATACTAGAAATTCAACAAATTCCAAAAATTACCGAAAACTATTACAAAAAAGGTAAACTTAATGCTTAAGTAAACGAGAAATCTTAAACAACAGATGAGGAAACAGATGTACAGCTGTTTTTCTGCATAACTTAATCAATCTTATAAATACCTGGAAGAAAAACTACGCAATAAAATAGCTAAAAACATAGAAACAATTGAAAAACAAAAACTTACAGCGAAATGTTTCTGTGCATCAGAAATATCTTTTGATAGGATAACACAAGCATGCTTGATTTGCTCTTCAATAAAATCATATGGAAATACTAAACCCAATTGGCCAATAAGTCTTGCTTCTAAAGCTGTTAATTGAAGATCTGTAGTTATTGATTGAGTGAGTAATTGTTTTACAAAACGTTGACAATGATTATGAACACTCATAAAATCGACTTCAGCTAAACAACCTAAAGAAATAAGGATAATTTGAGATAATTTGAGACAAGGATAAGAAAAAAATTAGACAGTTTTATTGAAAGTGTTATTAGTTATAACATTTTAGTAGTGAACAGAAAAAAAATGTAAATAAAAGCCCAAATAAAGAAACTGCATAAAAAAAACTATAATCCAACGATTTCTTTTTTTGGTTTGCTTGACGAGAGCCTTCAGGCTGTTTGAATTTTTTCGGATATCAGGTTAATTAAGGTTACATTAAGGTAGGACACAACCATGAGAACAGTAACTAGACAAAGGTGTTATAACAATTTTAAAATAAAACCATTTACCACGTGTAAGTTGATGTACTCGTGCTTGAGTTAAGCTTTATGTGAAAGCTTAGTGATACTATTACTGGCCTGCCGAAGTAGGTGGAACATCATTGAAACTTGGGAACTAATCCAGTCAGCTTTATAAGCACAGAGATATAGTAGTGTCAATTCAAATCCAATAGTGGTAGATGTAGTAAGAGTAGTGGTGGTAATGAAGAATACTAAGGTTCGAAGACATTATTTAAGAAGTATACTTCAGTAAAATAAATTAATAAAGAGGAAGATAAGGGTGATTAAGAGTTAAGAAGATTAGAATTTCAGAGAACACTAAGAATGGATGCACCCGCGCCATTGCAAACAATTCTGAGCCATGTCATTCAAAGTCTCGAAACCATCGGTTACTCTCATCTCGCGGACTCCAACTTGATGCTCCACACCTACCAGGACCTAATGGTTGAAAATTGGGTACCCCAACCAATCAGTTGCCATTTAAAGTGATAGAGTGATCCAAAAAGATACAGAAAATACAAATTTACCTGTGTTCAAATTAAATTATCAATAAAAACACTACCCCATACACAATTTAGGTAAACGTTTAGTTTCCATAATTTACCATTATCCTTTACAATAACAATCGGGATTATTTATGCTTATAGCGCTTCAATCAATCAATCAATCAACAGCAACGTAGAACTTCGTACGTAAGTACATCTGTTTAAGTTGCCATACCAAATTAGCAATAACGCTTGAAGTATTATGGATATTACTACAGCAAAAGTCATAGAGGAGAAAGTAATTATAACAATAATCATTTAAGTGTTTACATTAGTTATCATTCTACCTTAAAATCAAGAACGAATCACTGTTAAACCACCATTAGAAACCGGGAAGTACTGGACGGTTTATGTGGATGAAGTATTCTACTCAGATAACCACAAATACGTACTCTGAGTATTTTAAAAACGATAGACACATGATTATTCAAAAGGATTACGAATTCCGTTACTCCAGGATGAGAAAAACATCAGATAAGTTGAGTTAAAATAGTACAGTCACAAAAACATACTAGAAATTCACCACTTACGCAGCAAGATCTATTAGAATATAACAGCTTTGAAAGTTGTATAAAAAGTGGTCAAAGCACTAAGTGACGGAAATTTATTGAACACAAGGCAATTTACATTTTACAAGTTGAATGTATTGTTTCCTCGGTAGCACTACGCTCAGTAGAAAACTAATATTATCCGGTAATTGATTACTATCACGTTACAATATTTATTATGTACTGCGTAGTTAAGAATACAAACTGTAAGTACATTTTGAACAAGCAGTTTTACAAATGAAATATTTTAAGTAGACTTTGAATATAGCTAACAAGGCTGAATCAAAACATGTGGATAGTACACAAAACCAATTACAAAAGTCACATCAATGTTTTACGTATATTTTTACACACAAAATATGCAATAGATGATACAATGAAAACAAATTTGCCTAGTGCATATGGAAAGAATGAACACGTATAAAATATTGGTATATTGAATTGTTGTCACTATCTAACATAAATTGATATTAAAAGGGCCATGTACAGAAAATATTATTAGATGGATATTAACCAACTGATATTAATTTTGACAGTACACAACTTACCCATTGCAACTACGGCCCCTTTCTTTTCATGTATATCACCACTCGAAAATATGTTAATCAACTCATTACATAACAAATCCAAACATATAACGTAGTTTTGGTTCGATACCTCTTTCAGCTCACTGCTTACTACTTTGCATAACTCAGTTACAGCTTTAAATCTTTCATCTTCACTACGAGATTTAATCCCTTGAACAAAGTGAGTAATAAGCCAATTAGGGTTTGCATTCATCACACTACGAGATACACATGTAGCGTTAATAGTTAATTCTGGATGACCTTCAAAAAAATAAGTTTATTTGTTTCCATTGTATATCTGAAATCTGTCAGGAGCTATTACAAACCGATTAGTTTTCGGTTTCACGAATTTAATGGTGCTGAATCTATGAATGGTTAGCCACTGGACTGCAATAAATCCAGTCCAAATTACGAAGATGTAGGACGATGCAGGCATAATCATATTTGAGATAGGAATATTGTAATGATATGTGATAATGATGAAAGAAGGAAAGTTAGGATACATGCAGTAGGTATAGGTACTTCAAATTAGAGATGGTAACCTATGTGTAAGCATATGTTTGCCTATTTTTATCATGAAATTGCGAAATGGGGGAGCCTCTACTACTTTGGCTTGGGGAACATTTCAAATGGAGGCAGCTCTTAATTTTAAAAAAATGGGAACGCGCTCGCGTTTGCCTTCTTTCTTTCGATGGTTACTTTGACGGACGTCATGTGGATGCCCTGGGCGAAGATTGCTTGGAGAACATAATATACAGTATCTCATTGTTATCCTAGAATTCAGCGAGAACAGCCCCAAAAGTCGGAGTATATTTTCGTGTGACTTATTCTTCAGCCTAATCGTCCATCATAACAATTTACTGTTGAGATTTATGTCTCTTTTGCAAAAAACAGTGGTGGCAAAATTATCAACTTCGAAGTAGAGCAGCGCGTGCGTTTACAAGAAGAGTTATGAACAGTTCTTTACTGATTGCACCTAGTTTTATACGATTTTCCTTTAAATTCATCCCTTTTGAGGACTTATATGCTAAATATGATCGCTGGCCGAAGATAATGGTCTAAGGCAATAATCCGTTGCGAATTTCTGCGGTGGAAATAAGTAGTTTTGTCCTGTGAAGCAGAATGTTGAGACAAGACATTTAGACTGATTAAATACTAAGTGACTGCATACTCCCGATTTCTCCATAATTTTAAGGTCCTTCGGAAGCTAAACTGAATACTTATCATCTCGTGCGGACCTGCAGATCCTTCGGCACATAAAAAGAATGAAGCTGTTGTGCTTATTTGACTTCAAAGGTTGCTACTAAAGATCAGCAAGTGGATATGACATTACAGATTTTCTTATGGAACACCTTATGTTCAGATCCGACGGCCCACGTCATTTTAACCAATGTGATGCAAGAAACAGGAATTTCGAGTTAGTTATAGCGCAGAAGTAGAAACGGAGCAGTGAGGCCTATTTTCGAATCCTCGACAAAGAGGAGAATGTGCGATACTGTGCCGAAAGTTTTCATAATCTTCGGTCAAAAAGACGAAGTCAAGATGAGGAACCATTTACAAGGTACTTGGAATAGGCCAGTCAGAATCATAGGTGACATCATATAAGGAGAAAAACTGTCAAGTAAAATGAATACTCTGCCTTAATAACCTTGAAAACGGAAATAAATTACACAAAATTATTCCTAGCAAGCTGGGACTGGCGGTGAAGTCCCGTCGTAATATGTAAACTAAAATACAAGCTGAAACATCCACTAGAAGCAAATACTGTTTTGAGTTGTTTATTGAATGCTCAGAGCTTGGTGCGTGGACTCAGTATGTTAACGGCATTAACGTTTCTAAAACTATTTGCCCTGTCATTCTCCAAGGCATGCTACTCTGGGAACTACATACATCACTCTTAAAATTATATCGTAAACCGCAGCAAATGTTGGAAACTACCGGCCCGTAAACACGATCTCACTGGTGTGTTGAGTGATGTAGAATGTTTTGATGTCTGTGATCATTTCAACTCTATTTGATGGCAATCTCGTCTCGACCTACGACCATGGATTTCTGAACTACGGGTTATGCAATCTATGCCTGCCAGACTAATTAAATGACATAAATCAAGGAAGAAACTAATAGGTTACTAGTATGTCGTTTTCTTCGCTTTTAGGAAAGCTGTCCCACACAAAGCGCTTCTCATCAAACTTAAGTCATTTAGAGTCACTAACCCACCATAATCATGGTTTGTCACATTCCCAAACAAACCCCAACAAATACTACAGTCCGGCTCCTTTTCATCGCCAAGACCAATTACTAATGGTGTTTTCCACGGAAGTGAAATAGGTCCACATTTTTTTTCATGTGCATAAACGATATATGTAAATTCTTGAATTCGGAATATCATGCATTCATGCCGATGATCTTGAAATAGTATACAGCTCTAAGTCTTAAGATTTGAATGGAAATGCAGCTCACAGTCAAAGTGACCTTGACGACTAATCTAACTGTAGCAAAACGCGGCAATTACCATTTAATCAAGATCTAGGCATTCACTACAGAGGAAACCTTAAATGTGAATAACACGCTTCTTTAATTGTAGAAGGCTAGTAAGACTTGCAAATAAGAACTTCTTGACAATGGAGGCTAGGTTTACCCTCTTCAAGATCTGCACTAAACCCTCCTGCGAATACTGCTCACTTAGCGTTTCAACCATCAATGCTACGGACAAGATACGAGTGGTAGATGTCCAAAAATGCTCCACATCTTCACTGCTAGGAAGTGGCGATACTCCGAGCTATGCAGCTAGATGCGAACAGCTCTTTGGAACCTTGATAGTATCGCAGACCGATAACGCCCCGGTTACAAAATGGTTTCCCTGGTACCGATCATCAGGTGCATGGAATAACAAAATATCCTACAACACACATATAGGAGGTTGAAATCATCGTCCTCACCGCCAGTCACTAGCTCTATCCACCCCGTTTAGTTTGACATCTGGAGTGGCACAATGTTGGAGAGGAAGTAAGCATTGCAGAACAGCATCATCAGATATTCGTTCATCGTACGGATGGAACAATGGGCGGGTTAATAAAAAGCTAATCTGTGCAACCTTTTATACTGAACTCTTGCTACTTCAAACGATAATAATTTATTCTCTAATAACATTGTGTTGAGTGAGGCATACCAGATTTTTATGCCTGATAAAATAGATGTGAGTGTTACGGTAGAAATGAAGACATTTGGCTGATTAAAACCTTTATATAAATATCATTAATTTCACTGTTTTTTGGGTATATTTGTTTTACTTAACTTATGAACTTGTTTGAATTATTATTTTCGGCCATTTCGGACTCCTGTTTGTCTTGGTTTGTTCGTTTGCAGTTTTTTGCTCCAGGAACCTACAAAATTGAAGGTAATTGTAATTATTATAATTATTGTTGTTAGAACGACATTGGTCGTCTATTTGTAATTGACGAACGACATTTTGGTCGATTATTTGTGAATTAAGAATAAACTTTGGTACCTACTTTGGAGTTTCGTTTTGTTATCGATTTGGGTTCGTGAATTGCAAATAGATCGACACACCGTACTTCAAAGGAGGAAGGAGCAAAAATTGGACGTAACAGTGAATTCATATAAAACTTGCTAGGTTTTTAATAGATGTAGCCCTTGGAATTCTTTAGATATGCGCGAAATATCACGAGTGCTGGCCAAATTCAATGGTTCCCTGTAGGGAAAAAAGAGTCTTTACAGATTTATTAGCTGCACCTGTATTAAAAGCAATAGGTTTAATAATAATAATAATTTTTTCTCAAATAACGAACATATTGTTGCAATAACTGTTTGACAGTTTCCCTTCTTGGAAAGAGTCTAAGATATTCGTTAGTTATTATCACTATTCGGTTACAGATGTCTTTGAAGAACTGCTCGTGTATCCCGGGACACGCGAGTAAGCAATGCTGTGGTTGGAAAAAGAGTACTAGGTAAGAATGACAGATCAATTTTTGGAGTATTGGTAATGCCAATAACTGAACATATTCTTAGTTTACTTCGTTCCTAAACGAATGCCAGCAAGTAGTATAGACCGGATTCTTCTCCGCAACAATATCAATAAAAAGTAGGAGGAGGACGGAGCGAACAACTGCTCAGTAGACTCGTTCCATTGTTGACAAATTTATATCTCGTCTACACCATTAGTGAAGCAAGTAAGCAAAAGTCAGTCGAGCATTTTCTACACGTGCTGAGAATCTGTGACTCATCAGGACAACAGAACTGATTAGACTCCTGAGATAAATGAAGTGGTAAACACGCTCGACTGCTTTCATTCCTGTCACTAGTTCAGGTGCCGATGCGACTCAATCCTGAAGCTACGTTTTGCATTTTGAGTGGGAAACTGCATCATGAACATGCTTGCATTTTTGGTTAGGGTAGTCGGGATAATGCATTTTTTCAGCGTCTTCGCCGAATTCAACTGTATCATCAGCACACTCTCAGTCAGGAAGTAGAAGGTTCTCCCCTGAAAATGCAGACTTCGATAATTTTACCTCCAAAAGCGGGTCTATGTCAAGTTTAGTCCTTTCTGAGGCTCCTTATGCTCGGTGCAACATTGGGAACGACCTGCCTATAAAGATTCGATGTTACGAGTGCAGATCTAGATCTGTGACACAGCAACATTCATGCCAAAACAAATACACATTAATGACAGTCGAGCTCTATCAATGACACACAGAAGAAGACACGAAGGACATGGTCTCTCTCTGATTTAATGTACTGCACAGGCAAAAAACCTGAAGAGGCTAATTTCTGCAGAAATGGCTCACTCAGTCTGAGTAACTTGTTTAAAATTCCGACAACTGCTGTTACTACATAGGTGCACCAGGTGATGAGACAAACCACCAAGAGTCTCTGTAGCATCTTAGTAAGACCAAGTGTTAGGCCGTAAGAAATAAGGAACATGTGCTCGCGGACGGATATGAAGATCCTAATCTTGTCGCTTGATATTGAAGACAGTGAAGTGAACTTGCAAGGCATGATTCTCTTCCGATGCGATTTGGTACACCGTACAAGATATCAAAGTAAAACACAGTTTTACTTTTAGGAATAAAGGTTCAGGAAGTTTAGGTACGCACCTTGCCCAATTAATCCCAAAAGAAAACAATTTTACTGGGTAAGTAACGGTTCTATTATTGATCGTGAATGCAAGTACAAACTATTACCTAAACAATATTACTCGTTTACTTCTTCCGTAGTAACACAGTGTTTCCGATTCTGGGAAGGAGTTCCAAATTTTGATCCAAATTGCACCCTTCTAGTCCCGATAGATGTATCAGCCGCCGGAGAATCAAAATTCGATAAGGCTGTCGCTATAATTATATATATATATATGTTTTGTTTTCTGGAAAATCCCTCCATGTTTATAGATTTTTGTCATGACATGACGGACTCTTTCTGTTGACATTTTGGTATTTTATTTGATTCCAATTCGAGATTTTATCATTGTATATTGTTATTATTTCTATATTTTTTACTTATATTGAAGTTTTTATGTTTGCTTCTGAACTGTACATATGTTGTTTAAATTTGATATAATGTGGCTACAGCCACATTTTTGGATTTGATATCGTTGCGGTATACGAGTTCACCTAGTCTCCGGAACCTGGATACTCATTCAGAGTAATTTTGAATTGGAAGACGTAAAATTCGTTAGGTAACGTTTGTATTTCCATTTATATTCTATAAATAGACCACTTTCTCCTAAAATTATTGTGTTTTGATATTCGAATAACGGAGGATGCGTATAACATACGTCTATTGGAATCGAATTGGACTGCTACGGTAGAAAATCCAACTACAATATATATATACATATATATATATATATATATATATATATATATATATCTGCCAAAGCCGAAAGTCTATCCGGTACCCAACTAACCGAAGGCACAAAATCATGCTAGTGTTGCTTCAATACACGTGGAATAAAATACTTGTTTGGAGCGAATTACTAGTCCCTCTCAAATTCTAAGGCCCAGAGAGATAAACTGACTGAGGCAGTACTGCAACCGCCACCCCTTGGTTTTGGTCAACTAATCTCAGCAAATAGGGCAAAACTCCCACATGTCGGTTCGACAGGCGACTAGACGCAGCCGTTGATAGTTTCGGATTGACTAATCATGTATGTAGTGCCACTTGATTGACTCAGAATATAAAATCCACATGATGTTCGTATACACAAATCAATAGGTATTGACCATGGTATGGTCATGTTTAACATGGTCACAGACGAAAAATTCTCCGGCCGGACGAAAAGGGGCCCTGCATTTGCTAAACCAGGGCGAATTACACATTTATGAGAGGGCATCTAGTACGTGCGCCGTGGCTACTGGAACGATGGAGGTTAACAGTGGATGATCATTGGAAAATAGTAAGAAATATCATGCAGAATGCTGCCCTAAACAATGTATCTCAAGCATATCATACACTGGCAAAGAGAAGTTGAGTTAACCAAGGCAGTGAACGTTTGCTACTGTCGGAAAGGAGAGCCTGGCACGATTGGGGGATCTTTCTGAAGGATTTCCACCATTCTTGTTACTTGACATCGGGAAACAGATGCGTCGCTAAGGTTCAAATTGATAGCGAACACTTTCAGACGAAGTTGGATGTTAAAACACAAGCTGTAACTGCGTTGAATTGGACGTTGGGCTAACCATTTAGTGTCTTGCTATCTGACTTCAATAGTAATGAATGTTCATTTGTGATGTGAAATAAATCTCCCCTTCAGTTCCTATATTTAATATTTCGACGAACACCGTTTGTGGGACGGCCGTAATGAGAAACGAAATACGGATTCGGTTTGTCAGTTTCAAGAAATCGTTCACGTAGACAGACATGAGAATACGAAGCATTAAAGCAAAGTGAAGAGTTAGAGAAGGCGAACGAGTAAAAATAAAGGAACGAGGAATGAATAAGTATTTACAATCGGACATGATAGGCTAGACATGTAACGAGAAAAGTAAGCGGCACACACACAACCGAGATATCAGCGAATAGTTGGTCGGAAGATGTGTGAGTGACTCGAAAAGAATGGACTGAATAAATTATCCGGTGTCTGGGACAAGCCCAGTAGGTTTGACAAAAAGTACACACACGACAAAGCAAACCCAAATTATCTGTTTTGGTTTATGACTAAAATAAAACCTGCTAAACGGCATGTTTGTGCACTCTGTATTTTAAACGGTGAAGATTATACCAACCTAGAGATGACAGAGTTCTTTACCACCAGCTTATCAGTTGAAGCAGGCATCCACATATTCAGAGTACTACACAAGCCTAGTGGCATCTGACGGCATAGGGAATATCCGACTTACTCCTGACTTAGTTCTCAGAAAACCAAAATCCCTGAGTCCAGAAAAGTTACCAGGTTGTGACAATATTCGTCTTGAAACAGTGTTCGGGAGCCCTCACTTCAACGATATGGGAGTCACAATAACTGTTATCTGAATGAAAACAAGCTACTGTCTCTCAAATATTCGACGAGGAGATAGGGAGTATCTAGCCTGTTGAAGGTACTGGAAGGGCTGGTGTACATTCTGCCCAACGTTACACAAACGAATAACACTGTCAGTGATAGTTTTCTGATTAATATCTCCTTAGATCTTAATCTCGATCTAATAACCATTGAAGACCTACACTCTATTTTCACCTATATAGGGGACGCAGCGACGACTAACGCAACTATTCAATTTGTGCAATCACCCCAAGATTGTTTAAAACAACGTCGTCACATCAAGTCCCTTTGAAAGAAGTGTACATCTGTTTGATCGAGTGCAGGGATGAGCAAAAAAATGGGTCATAGTATTGAAGAACAAACCTTACGAAGATAGACCTCAGAACATGGGATAATGCCCCCTAAACTACAGAAGAATGGGAGGTGATCTGTTTGTGGCGTACAACATATTCAGCACGCCAAACCATCTCGACGTGAGCATCTTACTGATTACCATCTCCTCAGATGACTAACTTAATCTATCTCACCTATTATCTGTGTTTCCTCTCCTTTGCTCACTCTTTGGTTATCTCTCGCAATCTTCACTACCAATTTATAAACTAAATTATCTATTTATTTACCTAGTTCTGAAATCGTCTTCTTATTAGCATTAAAATGTTCTCTTTATTATTCTCAACACTGAAACTAACTGACCTCCGGTTTGGTAATCTGATAGCTACTGGTATTCAGAAACCCTACTGCCCTGAAACCAAACGTTTTCATTCAAAGCACGTGACATACAAACTCACAACCAACTGACTACTGACTAGAATTAGACAGTAAAGTGGCTAAAACCCCACCTATTGGACACAACCGAATACTTTGAAACGTACGGAAGGAATGAGAATCAAGTGCAAAGAAATCAACTGGTTTATACTAACTCATGGGAAAATATTGGATATTGAATACATATTGAATATTGAAGGCAGCAATACGTTGTTAGTATTTGTGCTCTTATGGTACCGACTCAGAATACCAGTTGAACAGAGGTCAAATACCACATATTAGGTTCTAATACTTATCACCGGTAACTGAATAGAAATCACTTTTGGTTTGTAAATTTTTGTGTGGCTAATTATTAGGATCATTACAGTTGGCTGAACACTAGTTATATGAAGAATACTATACCAACACTTCAATTCATTTGACTGTTTTGCACTTTACAACTGTCACTGTCTTTCATTTTCGCACTCATGACATTAATAAATTTTTTTAATTACCTTACAGCTTTGAATCTGTTTTACGTGATTACTGAGCCATCGACTCATTTGGGTCGTTGAGTAACTTAACTTCTTATGATCAATCAGTCAATCTTGGTCAGAAATGATAATACGTCTGGATGTTTGTAAAATCGTCTCGTTAAAATTTGATACGGTGAATTTTTTCGGATATAAAAGTTGACTGTTGACTGAAAAGTAGTCATTTTTATAAGATATCTGACATTCTAAGTGGAACAAAACTGTAAAACTTTCATGTCATTCTTTGTAAAATCTAAAGCTAATAAAGGTTATACCTACCACCCACTCGATTGGCCTTATTCATAGTTTTTTCCAGACACTAATATCTCGTTACATGGCCTGGTTTTTTCCATTCTGATCACACTTTCTGCATGCTGATCCGTAACCACCGTAGCTATCTGCAGCCTAATGTCATAGCACCTATCCTGGGGCAGTTTGCAAACCTGTCACTATGTAATGCAGAAAGTAAAGACTTAAGGCTGCTTATAGTTGATGGATGTTTTCTCGTTTTGTTATTGGAAATGCTTTTTTTCAATTTTAATAAGAATTGATAATATCTACATCGTGATTGTTTTCCCTTTAGTATTTATACTATATGTAGTTAGATGAAATTTACTAACCACTCTATTTTCAACAGGAGTTCAGCAAAAAATATGTTATAAACCTTCGGTAATTATGTGCCAGTCAATCACGTTTTGCTCCGTTTTTCCTTTTTCGCTCATCTTGTGGTTGAAGATACTAAGATAGACTCCGAAAAATCCTGTAATTTTCTCCAAATTTCTTAAAAGTCTTTATTAATTTCATTGAAGTAAAAACTAGGTTAAAAGCATTATGCAGTTCAAGACCTACTATAATTGCCCTCCGATCTTATTCCGAAATTGGATCTGAGAAATACCAATCTTGATTAACTTCATAGTCTTCATCAAAATTGTTCAGACATACCTTGTTTCTGATGTCTTTAGCTTATAAAATATCGACTACCGAAACAACACCCGACGGAAATCAGTAAGCGCCCACTCTATAACAATGATAAGACTGCTTCACACTAAAGTTTTAGTTCTAGACTTTGAAAATAACCAAACGAAGTATTTCCTGTCATCAATTAGTATAGTCTTTTCTAATACTTAAACATGGTGTGCTAAAAAAATAAGAAATTTATAGCTGTTGTCATTACTAATAAAAATTGTAAAACCTCTAAGATTTAAATAAGTTTTCAACCTTAGAATGGCTTTCAAAGGGAAAATGAAGTGAACCTCCATTCATTACTACTAAATCACAGCTTTGAGTTCCAGATGTGGTTTTTCTGCTGTTTGTTTGGTTTAGTTTGCTCGAATGAGAAGGCAGGATTTCGTTACCGTTTTCTCGGTTAGGAGCTTGCTTTGTATGCACGATTTGACTGATATATATATGACTTCATCCTTGATAAATGTCATCTAAGGATCAGAGTACTTTAACTGCAGCTTGTTTTGGTTTAAAAAAATAATTCATCAACCGCCAAACTATTTTAAAAAATCGTACGCATGAAGTAAATAAACGAATCACACAAAGACTTTATGTTAATGACTAATCCAAAGAAAATGATTCAGGGTAGTAGAAGGGAAACTCTCGATTTATGTTTTGTGGTGTCCGTAGCTCATCAGCAATATTTTCTTGAAATATTGCGATATAAGTAATTCTTGTTGGGTCCAAATTCGAACCACTCAGTGTCATATTCAAATACTTTTCTATTAAGCCAATGTTACTTGTTTAGATTTGAGATACTTGTTATGACTGGCTGATCAATCTAGGTGATGATCAAACCAAGTTGACTGACTTGCTACGAAGTCAAGGGTCAAAATAGAAAACTTTATTCGATAAATAGATCAAGTAACGTAAGTTATTCGAAGTGCAAGTCTAGACTAGTGTCAGTTATGATAAAACTCAGCCTGAAGACATTATTCAGAAGTTTTATTCACAAAACCTTTAGTTTTGTTCATATGACAAAATATTTCATATTCTGAATAATTTTTTGAATAGTCCATATAGGTTATAACATTTTTTTTTACAGAGTTTAAAATTTTTTTAGAAGATTTCTGGCGTGATTCTTATCGGTTAACAATGATAAATCGATAATTATAGCGGTAAAAATATTCTTAGCCTTTGAAAATTGAATCACGATACAAAGCGAAATTAAGTCAAACACATGATAAACTGTATAAAATACCAAATTAAACGTCCAGATATTGTTAGAAGAAATCAAGAAGAAGCACAAAACGCTACGTTGTACATTTTAAAACAGTACGGACCAACTTACTATTTGTTACAAGATGATTCAAAGAGAAAATACAGAGTAAGTTTAAAAATATTTTAAAAATTCATTGAACTAGGTACACCTAGGTGATGTACATACTTGTTCATGTAGTGACTATACGAAAAATCATGAACTATGTATTCATTTATGCTGGATTTTAATCAAACGGTTCAAAGTAGATCCTAATAATCCTGGTATATGAAAAAAATAAGTGTTACTGACTTTTGTTCAGTGTCATGGCAACGTGGATTAGTTGAACGTGAAATAGCAGCTCTTTTAAATGGACAATACTCAGAAGTGAATCAAGTCACAAATGTGACCGAATCTAATAATAAGGTTCTAGATGGGGATAATAAATTTGATGAAAAGGTATTATTGACATTATTTATTTTCAACTTAATTAGCTTTCATGTAATGTACAACGGAAAATTGCAGAGAACGATGTTTGCCCAATATGTCAAGAGGATCTTTTTTCGCATATACGACAACCAGTAACATTTTGTCGTAAAAATTGTGGAAACAGTGTACATATACGATGTATGAAAGTTTGGACAGATCATCAAAGAAGGCAAAACAATTTAGGTAGGTGAAATTTTTGAAATTGTCGCCTAAAAAATCACTTAGAATGAAATTTCAAATCTGTTTTGTTCAGTAATGATCATTCGGATTCTTTGGTTTCGTTAGAAACTAATTACCAGTGTTTATTAATCGCTGTTAATTTTTAAGTTTAAGTGTAGGTGTCTAAGTTTAGGTGTGGTAATAATAACTTCATTGACTACGAGAAAGCGCTCGATAGCGTGGACATGAAAACATTATAGAGGCTTCGTCGACACTACGGCGTGCCTGAGAAGATGGTCGACATCATACTGAATTCTTACGATGAATTAAACTGCAAAATCGTGCAAGGAGGTCAGTTGACAGACTTGTTCGAGGTGAAAACCAGTGTCAGGCAAGGTTGCTTACTCTCACCCTTTCTCTTTCTCCTGGTGATCGACTGGATTATGAAGACGTCAACATCTGGAGGGAAGCACGGCATCCAATGGTCAGCTAGGACGCAGCTGGACGATCTGGACTTCGCAGATGACCTGGCTCTTCTATCGCACACGCAATAACAAATGCAAGAGAAGACGATCAGTGTAGCAGCAGCAGGTCTCAACATACATAAAGGAAAAAGCAAAATTCTCCGATGCAACACAACATGCACCAACCAAATCACTCTTGAAGGAGATGCCTTGCAGGACGTTAACACCTTTACATATCTGGGCAGCATCATCGACGAGAAAGGTGGATCCGATGCAGATGTGAGGGTGCGGATTGGCAAAGGAACGGATGCATTTCTACAATTGAAAAATATCCAAACAAATATCAATCAACACCAAAATCAGGATTTTCAATACAAATATCAAGACAGTTCTACTGTATGGAGTGGAAACTTCGAAGACTATTAAATGCATCATCCAGGAGATGCAAGTATTCATGAACAGTTGTCTACGTGAAATACTTCACATTCGTTGGCCAGACACTATCAGCAACAAGCTACTGTGGGCCAGAACAAACCAGATTCCAGCAGAAGAGGAAATCAAGAAGAAACAGTGGAAGTGGATAGGAAACACACTGCGATAAGCACCCATCTGTATCACAACACAAGCCCTCACTTGGAACCTTCAAGGTGAAAGGAAAAGAGGAAGGCCATGGAACACATTACGCCAAGAAATAGAGAAGGACACGAGAAGAATGAGTGAAAACTGGAAAGAACTGGGAAGAGAATCGTAGGACAGAGTTGGTTGGAGAAAACCGGTGATCGGCCTATGCTGCATTTGGGGGTAACTTTATCCAAGATATCGTTTTGTATGACATTCGGTAGTGTTTAATCAAAGTCTAAATATGTAGCAACTTATTAGCCGGAAAAGAACAAGGCACGCAAAGATTTCGAGCGTACTAGTTCATAAAAGTACAGTTCGTAAAAAAGGGATTCATCTATTGGAGGTTTATATGTGGCGAGTAACGTATGCATTTTTTACTAATGAGGCTTCGTATATAGTCTAGTTGAAGTCAGTGGCCACTTAGGAATTTTTATTCTTCAATTCTAACTAATACAAGATTAAGCAAAGCGCATACTAAACTTTCCTTTTCTATCCCGGCCTTGAAAGGTTTGTTGAAACGGTAGGAAAAAATGGGTGATTTGTATGAGTAATTTGAGCATTTTTAGAGGTAATATGTTAACGAGATTTGCATTTAGAATAACAAGACTTCTTCATCAACGTTTAGTTTCACGATTATCATTCATTTGTACTGTTTGTTTTAGTTTGTGGTGTGATATTTTTCAACTAATCGACCTCTTTATGTTTCATTGAAAATGTATGATTTTTGTCTTGTATTAAAGTTGTAATCTGTAGCTCCATACCAAAGATTACTACACAAAGAAAATATTTTTTCAACACTCTTAAACTAAGAAATCTCTAATTCAAACTCATATATGAGGTACCTATTTCCTATGAAAGCTCTTGACGAACAACTCGAAAGATATGCGTACGCAAACTCCCTCCCCTCTGTTAGATGGCATAGAGTTTTGTCAGATGTAAATATTTCAAGTCGATAATAGATCGATTTAAGATTTCACATGGCTGCAAAATAATATCACTCGTCTCATGAAATGACAGATAGGTAGAGTTCAATGACTATTAATGTTATATCAAAGGAAATTCTGTAGTTTGTTTTTCAAAGCTTCTGCGGCTAAGTGTTGTCATAAAGCGGTACTTTCTATCCACTATTATTTACCAGAAACACACTATTTGTAGAGTAAATTTACACAGCCATAGTACATATATATACATATATATTTGTATATAAAAGCTGTAGCTCCTTATTCAAACACTGGTAATTACATCTTAAATTTGGTCAATAAGAGAGAGAACAGCGCTTTTGTTCACAGCAATAAATTTCTATCTTTTAATTTTCAATGATTGTTCAGTTCAACTTAAACAGTTATGAAAATTCAACGGAAGTCATAAATTTCTTCAAAGTTAAATAGCTTTTGTACTTTTAAATCATGAACCAATCATTGTTAGACCACCAATAGAAATGTTGAAGCACTTGGACGGCTGTTTCATTCTAAAATGTAATCATTACTGACTAGCTTTATGAGGAAATTCTCGAAGTTCCAGTGAGAAGCCTTGACCAGTGTAATTCAACCCTGTAGGGTGTAACTACTGAAGATAAATGAGTGAGCTTGTGCAAAACCTTAGACTGATCAAAAGTTGGATGTTGGCCGGCTCAGTGGTCTAGAAATTAAGCCTGCGCGCGCAAAGGTCATTGGTTCGATTTCCGCTTGGGGATATCACGAATGCGCACTGCTAAAGAGTCTCATATTAAAATGAAACGACCGTCCAGTGCTTGCAGGTGTTCAATGGTAGTCTAACAGAGATGATCTTGTTTCGGATATTAAATGACTGAAAGTAATCACTGCTTAGAATTATCAACCAGCAGTTAAGGAAATTTGAAAAATCCCCATCTTGTATCATGATTCCGAATTCCGTGTTTGTTGAAAAAGTGTTAGAGTAATTAAATTTTTTTCTGAATTTCGGTACATATAATTGCAACAAAACACTATCTGTGGGGAGGTTGTTCAAGTTTATAGGTCACGTCTTTGACTGATCCTGAGATGGTGGCGAAAATTTGCAGCTCACGTGGATGATTGTGGTGGTGTTTCATTCTTTGAGCTGGATGTTTTGGTTGTGGAGCATTCGTTGCTCTTCTGCTGAACAACATCATCAGCACAAACTTCAAAGTAATCGAATTGCTCTACATTTGACCTGTAGCTTGTCCTGTTGACCTGGATCATGGTTGGTTGCTGTTGACCTTATGTCTGTCGTTGTTTTCACCTTTGTTTTGATTGTATCCCCCTTTTCGATCTGTTTCTTGATCTTATGTCACCTATGATTTTTCTGACTGTTTGGTAAATTGGGTCAGTATCGATATGTTTGTTGATTGCTGAGTGACCTGAGTGCTAAGCTTCTAAAAATTCTCTAGTTTTCTTTGTCCTCCCCCTATCCAGTATTTCAACATTGTCCCAATCGAACGTATGTCCATACTTGTCCGTATCTATTGATATCAAGGAAGTGCTGTTATGACATTTGACTGCTAATTGATGTTCACGTAGACGGAGTTGAAAAGGCCATCCACTTTGTCCTATGTAGTGTTTTTCATACTCTGAGCAATTTATTTTGTAGATAATGACTGATCCTGTTTAAATAATCATTCAAAACCGAAATGTATGTATCAATCATTATTATTATTATTATTCAAAACAGTGGTTCCCTTTGATAAATTTGAATAGAGAAATAAGAAGACATATTTTGTGAGATAGTAGTACCATTTCGTGCTTTCTCGTCAGTCACATACATATAAGCAACATGTTATTTGTTTAAACACAGTAGTTTTGAAGATAAGGTCAAAATTTCTTATTTAGCATGACATTCACTCACTAGAACCATGGTAAACAAAGGTCAACATACAGTTGTTTTTGAACACATAAAGTTGGACTTTTCCGACCAATCGAGATAGTTTCGAGTAGTTTCAGTGTGTGTGTAGGTTTTGATGACACGTCACACAACTCTAAAGGCTGATTTTGGGTCAGTTTGCTGACCACTCATTGTTAGATGTTTTGCAATGGACGAGGCTGGGTTTCTTGATCGATTTTGAGATGACCGGCTATGTTGATGAACCATGGATTTGATTAACCATTTTGGCATATGTTCACCTATCCTGTCCTCCGATCGGCGATCTGTCCTACCCAAGTAACTTTCTCCACAGTTACATGTGAATTAGTAAATACAGTGGGATTTGGACTGAATCAGTCTTGGAGACTTGATTGGTGTAACTGAGATCGATTGAGTTGTTGTGATAAGCCTCAGATTAGCTGCATTGAAGGTCTTTTTTATTGCAGCTGCAGTCTGTTTGGTTGTAATTTTCATGCAATGATCACCATTGAAAGGTAACTGTAGATACACTGGTTTCTTGGGCACATCAGTTGCTATCAGTTTCGTCGTAGTTGTGTTCAGATGACCAATAAACGTTTGACCTTATCTTCAAAACTGCTGTATTTACACAAATAACATGTTGCTTGTATGTATGTGACTGACGAGAAAGCACGAAATGGTACTACTATCTCACAAACTATGTCTTCTCACTTCTCTGTTCAAATTTATCAAAAGGAACCAGTGTTTTGACTAACATAATAGTTAAATGTTGTTAACGTTTTAAAAAAAATTCAACTGAAGTAATACTTATCTTTGCACACATTTACTTTTTGTCTGTTAGGTTACAGTAATTTTGTGAAATGTCCTATTTGTCGTGAAGACTTTGCACCATTACATGTACTGATTCGTGAATATGCAGAAACTATGAAAGTGGTAGACATGACAAAATCTGCTAAATTAAGACATCCTATCAATAGGATTGCTATTATTGGTCAAGCAAATAATGATACACAGAAGAAATTGAATGTTGAAACAAGTCAAACAAAACATTCCAACACTCGATGCTTATCATGTTTATGCTCGCCAATATTTGGTAATATTTATCGTTGTGAAATTTGTCATCAGCTAGGACAAGAGGAAAATATCAATCCGTTCTTATGTTCCATGTGTTTTCGTGGTGATAAGCATTCACAACATGATCGATTTGTTTATAGAGAGGTAGGTATATGGCTAGGTTTCAATTTGTGTTGTGATATTGATTATTTTTTTTTTCTCTGTGCTGTCTCTTTCTCCTTCTGTTTTTTTAGTTTAGCTGAACCGTAAGTATACTTACTCATTTGTTGAGGTTATTTTGGGGATGCTTAATCTAACTAACTCAGGTCACATATGATCGATAAATGAAATGTTTCTCCGGTATTGTGAGTAAATCACATTGCACGACATAAGACAAAAGTTTATAATTTTCTCTCTCCTTTATTTACAATTATCACCTTACAGTCTATTTGAACTTTTATTTAATTGACCTTTTATTAATCTTTATATAAAATGCCTTGACAAGTAAATATGTGTGACCAGATTGTTCGAAATGTATAGCGCAAATACATCACATTTTTCAGATCAATTACGTCTTCTCACTGTTCTATCAAAATTTATAACAGTGTGTTTGAGCCTAGTTGCACCAAGCTGGATTGCATCTCTTGGTATCACCCTCTGGCATATATTGTATATACCATATTTTGCTATGTAGTGAAGGAGAACACAGGTAGGGCAACCGGATTGTGTTTATCGAAAATTACAGAGTTACTCAGTAAAATCGAAAAAACCATATCGTAAATCGTTCATTTGCAAAATATCAGTTCATCATATCGAACTGGACTGTTCCTGTTGCCAACAACATCAATCCATTGTCACTATTCATGCGTTTCATACGAATTCCATTGTTTTCTAACTCTTCCTTTCTTGATCTTTCCCCATCTTCTGTTGCCAGACATTACGTTGACACTCACGTCATATACTACTTATAAGTAGCTCGCACCACAGCTATACTGCTATATAGAGCTGAAGGTTTCCTATAAGACTAGAGGTTCGTTGTGATGAACATTGTTGTATTGTTGTCTATTGCATATCACCATTGCGAATGATAATAATGAGTTTGACAGTCATGTAAGCGGGATAGGTCGAAATGGCCTGTTCACGTTATGCATATTGATTGACGCAATCGTGAATTGGAAATAATCACTGTAAGTATTGATGTATATAAATGGTGTGAATGGTTCAGTAGGGTGTCAGCTACCTCTGTGTGGTTATGCCACAGGATTAATCTGTACTGTTCACGTTTTAGTGTTAACACTTGAGCAGTGTCTGGTTCTCGTGAAAACCAATGTACGGTTACTCTTGCCTGTTGAGTAAGAATTTATATAATGTAATAATTTCTTATTTATCATTGTTAATGGAGGATATATTGTTTATTTAGTTGACAGAAAGTAACGTGAACTGATTCTACTCAAGATGTAATAGGTCAGGTATCTACTGAATAATATATATATAAGTATTATGATACCTTTATTCGATTACATTAGTACGTTAGTTACAAACTGATACGATCTTTAAAAATCAATGAGTCGATAACAAAGTGATTTACAGACTCACTCACAGTCAACCTGATATACATATAGGTATGATTAAAGTAACAATACCTGTGTAGCAGCAGCCTAAACAGTAGTAGGTCTCAACATACATAAAGGGAGAAGCAAGATTCTACGATACAACACGACATGCACCAACCAAATCACTAATGATGGAGATGCCTTGGAGGACGTTAACACCTTTACATATCTTGGCAGCATCATCGACAATCATGGTGGATCCGATGCAGATGTGAGGGCGCGGATCGGCAAAACAAGGGTTGCATTTCTACAATCAGAAAATATCTGGAACTCCAAACAAATATCAATCAACACCAAAATCAGAATTTTCAATACAAATGTGAAGACAGTTCTACTGTATGGAGTGGAAACTTTGAGAAGTACCAAAGCCATCATCCAGAAGATACAAGTATTTATGAACATTTGTCTTCGCAAAATACTTCGTATTCGTTGACCAGACACTATCAGCAACAACTTACTTTGGGAGAGAACAAACCAGATTGCACTGGAGGCGGAAATCAGGGAGAAGGGGTGGAAGTGGATAGGAAACACACTGCGAAAAGCATCTGACTGCGTCACAAGACAGGCCCTCACTCGGAACCCACATGGCAAAAGGAAAAGAGGAAGGCCAAGGAACACATTATACCGGGAAATACTGAAAGATTTGAGAAGAATGAACGAAAATTGGACAGAATTTAAAAGGGATGTCCGGGAGAGAGTTGGCTGGGTAACAGGCGTAAGTTAGTAAGTAAGTAAAGTAACAATCCCATACTGGTGATCGAAAATGCTTCTTTCTAATTCCGATTAAGTCAGCTCAACAACTTACAACTATTAGTAGTAAGTCACAAGTAGTAGTAAGCATAGTAATTTTGTGTAATTTATGAATAAGTGCAAACCAAAATCTTGAATAAAACCACCACTTCAGATAGTAAATACGATTAGTTGCAACATCTCAAAAATTGATAAATATGTGATTAAGAACAGTGTTGTATTAGTGAATAAACGATTACGCAATGACAAAGGCAAAAGAGACCAATGTATAATACATTTACATTTGTATTATATGATGATGAATGATGCTGTGAATATTTTTTACTGTGAATTATGCAAAGATTAGCAAAAAAAAAGAATCAATCCACTGAAAACTAATCAATTGCACAAATGATTTAATGTGAAGTAAATAATTTAAAAATACTAATCCTCATGTTGTGAATAGTACTTGCAAATAAAAATTCGATTAAACATGAACGATTTGATTGATAAACTGTTTTGTTTCAAGCAATATACATTACTGAGCATTATTTAGAAAAAAAACATTGATCAATTGAGCCAAAAAACCGAACACTTATTCCCTGATCATTCAAAATTCAATAAAATGTGTTGATTTCTACTTATTGACAATGATTCTTATGCATTAAGGGGGTTGTGAAGATTGTTAAGTTACACATTTTTTTTGAAACCATGAATCGATCAATGTTAGACCATCACCATTAGAAACTTGGAAGCACTGGACGGCCATTTCGTCCTGGTGTGGGACTCATCAGTGGCAGTGCGCATCCACGACTCCTGCACCCCGCAGGATTCGAACCCAGGACTCTCGGTATTGTAGGCAAACGCGCACTGCTGAGCAGTCCCATACCAGGACGAAATGGCCGTCCAGTGCTTCCAGGTTTCTAATGGTGATGGTCTAATATTGATCGATTCATGGTTTCAAAAATTATTCTTATGTTTACAATTACAATTGAAATTGAAATATTCACTGTATCTTAACCATAATAAGGAGAATAATTGTTTGTAAATGCGGTGATGGTCATAAATGAAGCTGAATAAACTGATACGGTACGAATTAGTTGTTGCATGAAAAGGGATTTCATAGAGTTTGCATTATCGAGTGATATTAGTTAGACAATCATCGATTAAGAACCAAGAAGCACTGAACAGTTATTCTATGCTAGCTTGAGACATGATTAGCACTGGAGATGAAGGTTTCCTATGAGACCAGAGGTTCGTTGTGAAAATTGTAGTTGGCTTGGCATTACTTTGGCAGGTATTGCTAACAGTCCATATACAGATTTGTTTGTTAAGGGTGGCGGATTTCATTGATACTGATGGTTGTCTTTAACATTCCCGAAGGGTGCTGTATTGCATATCGACCATTGTTAATAATAATCACTTTGTAATGTAAGCGGGATGGGTCGAAAATTGGCCTGTTAATGCTGTGTATATTGATTGATACGATCATCAATCAGAAATAGTCACCATATATATGTACTTGTATATATATATATATATATATATATATATATATATGTATGTATATATATATATATATATATAAAAGTGGTGTCCATGATCCACCAGGGTGTTAAGTAACATGGTGTTGTCGCTTCGTAGAATTGAGGTGTACTATTCATGTTGTAGTGTTAAGACGTTGGCAGTCTCCTTGGTTCTCTTGAAAACCAGTGTAAAATTACCCTTACCATTTGAGAGCTAATTAATATATCTTTGAATTGTGAACTAGTGATAAGGTGAGTGAAGTAGTCTAACGTAGACCGCTTCACGTATCTGGAAAGTCTCATCAGTGCTGATGGCCTGGTGACTGACGAAATCTCAGCACGGATACAGAAGGCTCGATTGGCTTTTGCCAACCTGCGTTAACTATGGCACAGGCGAGAAATCCGTTTGCTAACCAAAGGACGAGTGTAGTTCGCTCCGCCCTACTATACGGATGCGAAAGATGGCCGTTAAGGGTAAAGGACTTTCGTAGGTTACTAGCCTTCGATCATCGTTGTCTCCGAAGCATTACTCCTGTATCCTGGGACAACCGTATAAGCAATGCTATCGTTAGGAAACGAGTTCCAGATAGGGATGGCAAATCAATAGATGAAGTAGTGAAACTTCATCAGTTGAGGTGGTTTGGACATGTGTTACGTATGCCTAACCAACGACTGCCACGACGAGCTAGCTATGTTTTGTGGTGTAGGAGTAGGTTAGAAGAAAGTTACTCGTGGGCCAAAACCACAAAGTCACTGACAAGTGGACTGAGTCATGTTGGTAGATGTAGGCTACCTGGTTGGGATCCGCGAGACGAAAGTCAACAATGGATGAACGACATGGCTCAGAATCGTTTGAAGTTGTGCAGGAGCGTCCACTCATTGTGTTTTCTCAAACTCTAACCTTCTGAATTCCTCATAATCTCTATCTTTCTCCTTCTAAATTTATCTTACTGAATTATACTTTTCGAATCATATCTTCACTCCCTAATCTTCTCCATTACTGCTAATACTTCTACTATCACTATCACTCTTGGATTTGAAATGACAGTTGTGTCTCTGTGCTGATGTGGTATATCAACCTGAACTGATGTACTTACGTACGAAGTTCTACATTGTATCTGTCTGTCTGTCTGTCTTTGTCTTTGAATTGTGAGTTAGTTTTACCGGAACTTAGCATCAGTGAGAGATGATTACGGTTATTAAATAACAATAAATGATTTTCGGCAGTTGCTTCTAACTCTTATCGGTACTCCCTTGAAGTGTTACTCGCAGCCACGATAGAAAATTGAAGACAGAAGTTTTTTTCAAGCAGCTAACATCAAGAGGGTTTTCTTCAAAACTCTCTAATCAAAAGCTATGTATGACCTTGATTTAAATGATTGCCTACTTGAAGTTAGTTTATATGGTCAAAAATGTCTTCGAATTATATTCAAAACATTTTATTCAACATTATCAATTACACATAGGACAATCGATCATTACTGGACTGAAGTTGATTTCTACTCAAAAAAACCAACAGAATAAATATGAAAGTTGATTAGTTGTCATTAAAGCTAATGATTACTTGTCAAATGTACAGAATTTTATTGCATTGTGTGTGTGTGTGTGTGAGTGAGTGAGTGTATTACATCATTGAAACTGAATCTTGTACATAATTAGTCGTGTGATTGATTGCTGAGTTTGATGAGGAGTTAATGCAGTCGACGCCCAAAAAAAATGTCTAGTTGGATGATGAGAAATGAGAAGAGGTTGAAAATGTGTTCATCATTGTTGCACTTTTTTTATGATTGATTGGTACAAAGTAAACATTTGCTCACTAGTGACTAGCTTCGTGAGAAAATTCTCGGAGTTCTAGTTGAGAAGACGTGACCGATGGAGTTCAACCCTGTCGGGTGTGGGCAGTAACTACCAAAGACAAATGGGTGAGGTCGCGCAAGATCCCTAGGTCAATCAGGGTTAGACATTAACGCCGTCAGATGCCGGCCCAGTGGTGCGATGGTAGGGCGTTCACGCACAATACCGAAGGTCCCGGGTTCGAGTCCTGCTAGGAGCAGGAATCGTGAATGCGCACTGCTGATGAGTCCCATACCAGGACGAAACGGCCGTCCAGTGCTTCCAGGTTTCTAATGGTGGTCTAACAATGATTGTTTAATTTTAATGATTGATGATTTCAAATGTGTAAAAACGCAAACCTCCAAAACTCTGCCCCAAAACATTTGTTTCTCAATAGTTACAAGCCTTGGGTGTTGATTCTTATTGTTTTACTGAGTCGGCACGACCGACCAGTTAGTAGTAGGGCGAACAAATTTATCTATTAGGCATTCGTTTTCTTGATGAAAAATATATGTGATTGCTTAGCTGTTGAACTGTTTTGATAGCCATTTCAATGACAATCTTCCTAAATGTTGATAAATTTGCGTGATTTCGAGAAAACCCATTTCTTGAAATTTAAAACAGTTGCTAGATAGTGAGAGACTTTATATGACTGACATATATTCGTTGAAATTATGAATTGAATAATGTAAATTTCCGCCCTTTTTTTTTAAAAAAAATGAATTGTTTGTAATACACCACAGAGTTGGCAGTCTGAAATTTGATCACCCAAACAAAAATCAAGATAATCGAGAGATATTGACATTAATACATTTTTGTGATATATATATAGACAACCGAGTAAGTAGTGCGATAGTTAGGGAACAAGTAGTAGGTGGTAAGGATGGCAGATCAATAGATGATGTTTTGAAACTTCGTCATTTGAGATTGTTGGTTGGGACTGACTACCTGAACAAGTGATGTTCTGTGGTGTAGGGGAGTAGATTGGAAGAAAGCTATGTGTGGCCAAACCAAAACATGGCACAAATTGATGAAGTCATTGACAATTGAACGTAGTCATGTTGGTAAGTGTAGACTACCTACCTGGTTGGAGTCCGCAAGACGATAGTAACCGGTAGTTATAGACGTTGAATTATATGGCTCGAAATCGTTTGCAATGGCGTAGGTGCATCCATTCTTTGTGTTCTCTCAAATCTTAACCTTCGGAGTTCCTCATCATATTTTTATCTCTCTCGTTTTAAATCTATTTCACTGAATTATACTTTTCGAATGATATCTACACTCCCTAATCTTCTCCATTACTGCTAATACTTCTATTATCGCTATCACTCTTGGCTTTGAACTGACAGTTGCGTCTCTGTGCTGATGTGGTATGGGGACCTGAACTAATGTATGTACGTACGTACGTACGAAGTTCTACGTTGTAACTGACTGACTGACTAACTCATGATATATATAGATATATATAAAATCCAAGTTAGAATTCATGATTTTCATATATTTTCAATAAGAAACAACCCCCTATTGAATAACATAAGTCAAACAAATTCTCGATTTTGTCCTTTTTTTAAAGATACCACATGGAAAATGGCTTGATGTACCGTCAAATCGAGGTGCTATTAAAAATTTGACTGGACAATTTGTTAACGAATTGCAAGAAACCAATGGCAATCTTCGATTAAAGTAATGTTCAATGAAATTGCACGATGGAGATATTGTATTTTTTGCTTTTTGTATTATTTTGACTTGAACAACGATACGGTTGAGAAAGAGGCATTTGTTTACGGAGTAATGTTTCCGTGTTGGCTTAGAATGTTGTTGTGAATACTTTCAGTAGTGTTATAGAGATGAGTGTTTCTACACATTGAAATCATCAATCAGTTATTGTTAGACCACTTGATTAGAAACTTGCAAGCACTGGAAGACGTTTATTTCGTCCTCGTGTGGGACTCATCAGTGGCACTGCGCATCCTGCTACTCGCTGGATTCGAACGCAGGACCTTTGTTCTTCCGCGTGAACAAGTAACCTC
Organism: Schistosoma turkestanicum; assembly: GCA_944470395.2. Classification (NCBI taxonomy): domain Eukaryota; kingdom Metazoa; phylum Platyhelminthes; class Trematoda; order Strigeidida; family Schistosomatidae; genus Schistosoma; species Schistosoma turkestanicum. Next base: position 44,117,492 of record OX103972.1, on the reverse strand, counting down.
TGGACCACTGAGCTAGCATCTAGAGGTGTTAATCTCTCACTCTGATCAATCTAAGGATTTTGCACTACCTCACTCGTTTGTCTTTGGTAGTTACGGCCTACAACCGATAGGGTTGGACTCCACTGGTTATGTCTTCTTACTAGAACTCCGAGGATTTCCTCACTTAGCTATTCATGGTAGAGTTTTCAGTGATATATATTATTAGTGATTGCTATCTATTTCATTCTAGTTAATTGAGGTTGTTTATTCCCGACTACTACTACTACTACTACTACTACTACTACTACTACTGTAGTGAAGGAGAACACAGGTGTGCAACCGAGTTGGCGGTGCTGAAGACGCTGCGAGGGGGTGGGGCAAAGGCGGTACACGACAGCCTGGACGGTGCCGCCGGAAAGACGGCATGGGAGACAGTCACCGGGCGGCTGATGACGGAGTCCGTCAGCTCGGTGGATAGGGAGGAGGCGCCGCAGAGGTTCCGGTTGGCGAGGCTGTCGGCTGATGGTGACCCGTTGGCGCTGGCTGTGGAGCTCACGATGCTGCTGCGCCGTACGCTGCCGAGTATGGATGGGGAGTCGGGGGCACATTTGTTGGCGTCGCAATTTATCGAGAGTGTGCCTGCCGCCGTGTCCCAGCAGAGGGACCTAGTAAACACTACACGTTGGATAGATGCCGTACCCATTCCAGACCAGCGGGCAAGATCAATGACCGAAGTAGTAATCCGGAATATTGTAGCGCGTCACCGAATACGGAAGGTGATATTAACTGACCAGGATCCCTGTTTTGAAAGACTACGATGACAGCTTATTAAAAGGGGGGACGTGTGTGCTGTGAGCTACTTATAAGTAGTATATGACGTGAGCGTCAACGTAATGTCTGGCAGTAGAAGATGCGCGGGAAGATCAAGAAAGGAAGAGTTAGAACACAATGGAATTTGTATGAAACGCATGAATAGTGAAAATGGATTG
>OX103972.1:44071793-44116028 GCA_944470395.2 Schistosoma turkestanicum | reverse complement strand
GGGACAACTACTTGAGGCCGGTCACGCACGGCCTTTTTATGAAAGTTTTTTTGAGTATTAGCTCCGCTCTTTTTAAAGCCCTTAGTGGGCACCCTTACCGACGGAGACGGAAATATGTGAGGTAGGTTGAGGTGTGATATTTTTAGGGTCGACCTTTTCTAACCCTTTCTTCATTGTGAGAAGGCAGCATCACTGCAGATGCTGGTTGTCCGATGGAAACACCTTACTGATGTCACACCTCCCTACGGTCAGTCAGCAGTACGACTTCACCCTCAGACCTTGAGTAGCTGCTTTTAGTCTCATCATTCTCCAATCGACCTGGCTGCCTGGCATGGTAGAACCTTCAGGAACATATGTTCCAGCCAATATAGCTCGGTTGGGTCATCACACGATAGTCAAGCCCGACCACCACCACGTCAAGTCAAGGTAGCAGCTACGGTCGGGAGATAGGAATGTTTACTATTATTCACAATTTTTCTTGATACAATCATGTTTGAAAATATTGTTTAAATAACTTTTAATTGTGCATTTTTATTTGAAATTTACTTCTTCATCAATCAAGCTCAACGAATCGATCTAATAACAACTATTGGTTGTTAATCGACGCGGAATGTAAACCATTGCAATTAGCTGAATTGGCACAAATTCGTCAATGGACAATAAGAATGTCAAGAAATCATTCAGATTACATTCTGTCACATATACTGGGCGAGAAAGAAGAAACTAACAACGATTATGAAGCGAAATCATCATCATCATCATCGATGAAACGAAGGCCATTCATAAATTCGAGTATATTTTCCACAGGATTATTATCACCAGGACGTCAATGTCTGATTTGTTTAATGTCTTTTAAAGTGAACGATCAAGTTAGGCGGCTTTCACCTGGATGTCAGCATGTGTTTCATTCGGATTGTATCGATCCATGGCTACTACATAAGTGAGTTAGTTAGTTCGTGAGTTATGTATCCCTAGTTAAACTGTTAAAAAAGGCGTCACTTATGGCGTCGGCGTGATATCCGTTCTCTAATCAAAGGACGAGTGTACTGTGCAGCAGTTCGCTCCGTTCTCCTATATGGCTGTGAAACACGGCTATTGAGAGTAGAAGATATTCGTAGGTTACTGGTTTTCGATCATAGGTGTCTTCGAAGCATTGCTCGTATACCGTGGGACAACCGAGTAAGCAATGCTGTCGTTAGGAAACGAGTACTAGGCAAGGATGGCAGATCAATCGATGAAGTGGTGAAACTTCATCAGTTGAGGTGGTTGGGACATGTGTTGCGTATGCCGAACCACCGACTGCCTCGTCGAGCTTTGTTTTGTAGTGTAGGAGTAGGTTGGAAGAAAGTTAGGGGCGGCCAGACCAAAAAATGGGAGAAATCTATGAAGTCATTGACTAGTGGACTTAGCCATGTCGGTAATTGTCGACTACCTGTTTGGGGTCCGCGAGATGATAATAATCGATGGCTAGAGAACTTGAATGATATGGCTCGAAATCGTTCGCAATGGCGCCCGTGCATTTATGCTTTATGTTCTCTCAAATCCTAATCTTCTGGATTCTTCAACCCCTCTCGTTTTGACTTTCTAAACTTATCTCACTGAATCATACTTCTTGAATAATATCTTCTAATCCTAACCTCTCTGATTACTTCTAATTCCCTTACTACCTCTACTACTATTGGATTTGATTTGACATTTGCGTCTCTGTGCTAATGTGGTATGGCAACATGAACTGATGTACTTACGTACGAAGTTCTACGTTGCATCTGACTGACTGTCTGTTAAAAAAGGAAGCTGAATGATTTCTTATTGGTTGTGCTTGCCACCAGTTGATATGCTTGAATGCTACTATTACGAGTTCAGCTTAGTCGGTAAATTGAGAGATAAGACAAATGATGCAGTGTCGCGATAGGCTACTCTAATCCGAGCGTCCTAAGGCCCCACTAAGTAGATGAAGAAGTCTTGACAAGACGTAGAAAGTGTATTCTACAAGCGCTCAGAAAATATGAGGTGAACAACCACCTACAAATCGAGTTTATTTATACATGATAGAAACGTACTAGAAACAGTCACAAAAATAGCGTACTAAAATAATACATCAACCATTAGTAATAGTCAAGGATTTTCCGGTCGGGAAATGTAATCCCAAGGTCATCTGATCAGCCCAGGTCCAAGATTAGGACCTTTATCAAGTGAGTTCTGAGGATCTAACGTCCCCAACACGTATGCATTGTCGATTGTGGCTGTGATAGCATTGTTACGCTCATCACTAAGTATGCTTGAGGCAATTACGAGTTTACCTTGGTCGATAAACGCGAACGAGACTTTTACCAGCGTCCAGGTAGGCTACCTTGAATCCCCAAATAGAGTAAAAAGGCTCTGTAAGCGTAGAAAATATAGTCTACAAACACACCCAGCAAGTACACAATACAATGAAGCATACAACTCTCGTTTATTTATACATCATAGAAACGTCCTTGAGACAGTTAAGAAAATAGCACACTAAAATACACAGCAGCCAATCACATCCATGTAAATCTCAAGGTCAACTGATCAGCCCATGCTCGCAAACGTAGAAACCAAAATAAGGCATTTACCAAGCGAATTTTGGGGATGTAACATCCCCAACAAGCTTAAAATATCCAACATGCCTCTTATCATTAAAATCACAAACTGAAGAAGTTTTTTTTGTGCATAGGCTTTTAATACACCTTTCAACTTGAATTTAGTTATTTGACAGTATGACGTGACTAGAATTGACATATTTTTATCAAAAATGAAGCTACTGATTGATTGATAGGCATTATACTTTTGATTGTCTGGAAGTAACTATTCACAGTTGTATACAAAAGTTTAGTGAACTAGAACACAGGTGGAGCAACCGGATTGTATTTACTCAGTAAAATCGAAAAAACCATATCGTTAATCGTTCATTTGCAAAATATCAGTTCATCATATCAAACTGGACTGTTCCTGTTGCCAACAACATCAATCCATTGTCACTATTCATGCGTTTCATACAAATTCGATTATTTACCCACTCTTCGTTTCTTGATCTTCCCCCATCTTCTGCTGGCAGACATTACGTTGACTGACACTCACGTCATATATACTACTTATAAGTAGCTTTTTTTTTAAATTCTTATTTTTGATATTATTATAATTTTAAATAGGTCATCGAAATGCCCAATTGATAATGTACCCGTACGACCTAAGAAACCAATCAATGAAAAATCATCTACTGATCGTACACTGAAACAACAAATAAACCATGACAACATGATTGACTACAATTTGAGCGAGTTGAAAATCTGCGCAAAACATATTGAAGGTAAAGAGAAACAACTACCACCAGCATCAGCAGCATCAGCAACAGCAAAGTTAGTAGGAGTTCATTCTTCTTCTTCTTCTAAAGCAGAGAGTTCAAACAATCATGCACTGAGATTAAGAAAAATTTGATTGTCTATAGTGTTGTAGTAAGTGTGTAGTTGATAAAGTTCTGTTCTGTTTTTTTCTATGTCCATGTAAATGAAAATGTCTGGGGTTTTTTATGGTTGGATAAAAGTTTGAAAATTTGTCAATTTTTTTAATTGATGATCGATATATCGATTTTTTTCGTTTTTTTGAAATAATCTTTATTCACTTGTAATCAATGCTATTTTTGTGTGCCCTCGGATATTCTTTACGCTTATATATATAAGGTAAGGACTTGAATTATATACAGTGCTCTGTTTATTTAACAGTTGAGGCGGTTGAGACATTGCTGCTCGTATATGCTGGAACCATCGAGTTGGCAGTGCAGTTCGTAGGAAGCGAGTACTAGTTAAGGATGGAAGATCATCAGAAATCAGTTGAGATGGTTGAGACATGTGTTACGAATGTTCAACCACCGACAGCCTCGACGAGCTATGTTCTGTGGTGTTGAAGTAGGTTAGAAGAAAGCTACTGGTGGGCCAAACCAAAACATGGCACAAATCCATAAAGTCACTGACAATTGGATTGAGTCATGTTGGTAAGTGTCGAATACCTGGTTGGGGTCCGTGAGATTATAGTAATCGATGGTGTGTGTGCATGCATACTCGTTTATTACATGTCTAGCCTATTATTGCCTGACTAAAAATACTTAGTCATGCTTCAAGTACATGGGAGTTAGCTCGCTCACCTTCTCCGTTTCACTTCGCTTTGTTTGTACTCTTGTATTGTACTCATGTCTACCTGCGTAAACGAGTGCTTGAAATCAACTCGTTCAACTGAATTCGTATGTGGCTTTTTGTAACCACCGTCGCACAAATGTGGTTCGCCTAAGTATGTGATATACAGCAATAAGAAAGAAAGGTTTATATCACATCTGACTGGAATCAAATCTCCGGCCACTAAATTGGTGAGCCCTACTATTAATTTAAACGCATACCAATAAAGTAGGAACATACCCGTATCACCTAACTAAAACGTTAGAATTCTAATATATATAAAGAAATCTGTTGGATGATATTGAGCAGTAAAGAGGAAATCATTATTTAGAGTGAGTGAATGATAAGTGAATTCATATTTCAACGAGCATATTATTCAACTACACTACAGACAAAATCTGTCTTGAAAATATTAAGAAAATATCAGTCATTTAAAGCAGGAAATTAGCATGAGCGTTAGCAGGATCTATTGCTTACTGACCTACGCCTGTTACCCCCAATCGAGCATAGGCCGCACAACAATTTTCTCTAACCGACTCTGTCCTGGGCTCCCTTCTCCAGTTCTGTCCAATGTTTGTTCATTCCTCTCATATCTTTCTCTATTTCTCGGCGTAGTGTGTTCTTTGGCCTTCCTCTTTTCGTTTTGCCTTGAGGGTTCCATGTGAGGACTTGTCTCGTGACGCAGTTAGGTGCTTTTCGTAGTGTGTGTCCTATCCACCAACTGCACAGCTTCTTCCTCATTTCCTTCTCCACTGTAATCTGGTTTGTTCTCCCCCACAGTAGGTTGTTGCTGATAGTGTTTGATCAACGAATCTGAAGTATTTTGTGTAGACAGCTGTTAATAAACACTTGTGGCTTTGGTAGTTCTCCAAGTTTCCACTCCATACAGTAGAACTGTCTTCACATTTGTATTGAAAATCCTGATTTTGGTTTTGGTTGAAAGTTGTTTGGAGTTCCAGATATTTTTCAACTGTAGAAATGCAGCCATTGCTTTGCCAATCCGTGTCCTCACATCTGCATCAGATCCACCTTGATCGTCGATCATGATGCTTTCAAGATATGTAAAAGTGTTAACGTCCTGGAAGGCATCTCCATCAAGCGTGATTTGGTTGGTGCATGTTGTGTTGCATCGTAGAATTTTGCTTTTTGCTTTAAGTATGTTCAGACCTACTGCTGCTACACTGGTCGTCTTCTCTTGCATTTGTTGTTGCGTTTGCGATAGAAGAGCCAGGTCATCTGCGAAGTCCAGATCGTGCAGCTGCGTCCTAACTGTCCAGTTGATACCGTGCTTCCCTCCAGATGTTGACGTCTTCATAATCCAGTCGATGAACAGGAGAAAGACATGGGGTGAGAGTAAGCAACCTTGCCTGTCACCAATCTTCACCTTGAACGAGCAGAATCCATACGCTTTTCTTAATTTATTATTATTGGTGGACTAACACAGTCAGTGGCATTATTATTGAGTATGTTGATGTTTGAAAATACACCACAGATGACTTGTGTAGTAGTGACATAGGCAGTAAATGACGATGTGATAAGTTCTTATGCATTAACCAATAAATCGTCAATGTAATATACTTACACATAGTTATATGCAGTAGAATAGCAGTAGGTAATGTCTGTTCTTTGTTTCCGACTTCATGTTGTGACTATGATAGAATCATATTTCCTGCTATAACTACTACAATGAAATTTAATAATGTTATATATATATATATATATATATATATATATATATATATATATATATATATATATATATACACATATATATATATATATATATATATATATATGTATATTCTTTTTTGGCTTTTCAGTTGTTTTAGCCAGCCGGAAAACAGAATCAAGATTGTGCGAAAACACAATTCCAAATTAATATTTTAGGTTGAAATGAAAGAGAATGTTTTTGAATATTATTATCAAAAATCACGTTATACTCTTCTTAACATTTGATATCTTTAGTATTATTATTAATAAAATTTTTTTGCCGTTTTTAACGCATTTATACTTTTTACTACTGAATATATTTTTCAGTAGTTTATCGTTATTTAATCAAATATGTAACGTTAGACTTTATTCATCAGTTCGATTTACTGTGCCACATTAGCACACTTAAAGAGATAGAATTATCAATTCAAAAGCCATAGTAGAAGGTGTTGTAGCAGTATTAGTGGTGACTGAAAAGACTGGGTTGATCGAACAAATGATTTGAGAAGTTATAAACCAATGAAATTAATTTTAAAAGAAATAAAATGTGGTCATGTAGTGTGCCGATTTCGAGGTGTTCTTAAGTTTCGTAATTAGCTCGTTCAGACAATCGTTACTAGATGTCGTCTGACGGTTATAAATCAGAAGGTAACTTCGTAGTGTTGAATATGTTTATTGTGGCACACCACAAATAGGGATAGCAGACCACAAGCAGACCGAGCAGACACACCAGCTAGTGAATGTGAGAATGTATTGATAAGATAAAAATGTTCGTATATATACAAAGGAAGATATCTGAGTCATCGTGATATTTAAGAGATTAGTATTAAAGCGAATAGGATGAATATGTGCGCAGGTGTACACAATGTTCAGTCATACCAATTCATACAAACCACACAGTAATAAAGGCCAATGGTACATATAAGTTATTGTTATACAAATGACCTGGTTAAGTAAATTAACCGAAAGGCTTGACCTAATAAAATGTAAGCGAATTCAAATATATATGTGAGGTCACTACAGTCGCAGGAATTCAAAAAAGGCTAGAATTTGAGAGAAGACAAAGAAAGGCTACATCTACTCCACTGCAAATAGTCATTCAAAATCTGTAACCTCTGGTTACAATGGTCGCAAGTGAACTCTAACCAGGTAGTTTTCGCCTGTTGTCATCATATATCAATCAGTCCACTTGTCAGTGAACATCATGGGCTGGTATCATGTTCCTAATTGGCTGCTGAAAGCTTTATATCAGTCTACTTCTACGGTAGACAGCATCCTTCTTCGAGTTTGCCTATGGATTCTGATGTGATGAATGAGTTGACCTTACACAGCTTATGTTATAATTGAAATTAAAATATTTATCGAGATTTTTGTGATGATAAATAGAGGAGAATATATCGGTAGTAGTATTATTTGGGGCTTGCGTCTAATTATTTGGGAAAAGAATCCGTCAGTATCTTAGATAACGAATATAGGGATTCGGGTGATTGTTTCCAGTTTTACGACTATTATCCGCTCCTGCATACTCTAAATGAAGATTGAGACCGGCATCAATAAACGATTATTTAGTCACAAGTCAGTCAGTCAGTTACAACGTAGAACTTCGTACTTATGTACGTACATCAGTTCAGGTTACCATACCACATTAGCACAGATACATCGAATTGCCACTTCAAATCCCATAGTAGTAGAGGTAGCAGAAGTATTAGCAGTAATCGGAGAGTCCGGGGTTACTGCAGGTCTTCAGCCCGGATAAAGGAGGTGGTTTGGGCATGAAGTTGGCCACTCCATACTGTAGATAACGAACTCGCTAAAAAACGCCAACATGAAGCAATAGTTCACACAGTTATGACGTCTGATGATGAAAGCCCAGTTCCTTCGAAAGTCACGAGGCCGATGCCCCCTCTGACAACCAGTGCCCTTCGACAGTGTGGGCAGCAGGGATGTAGTATCCGCCCTTGTACTCATAAAAGCACGCGAGACCGAAATTGGTCACAGTCCAATCCTTTCTACACCTCCTGGTTTAGCCACAATGTCCTCATCAACTTACGACTGCGATCAAGTTTATTGTAATTTGAACATGTCAACTAACTATGTAATAGATTGATAGTAGTCTACGTATTTTCCAACTTCACTGTTCTATGCATATTACATGCACTCGCATGTATATAATAAGATGTAACCGATCAGTCATCTCGGAAGGTGAAGAACGATATCGTTTATAGCAGAGATGGATGGTGACTTTCAGTGCAATGAATCCATGGCATGTTTCGTCTTTTTGTCGTGACTATTGGTCGCCATCTACGTGACCTAAACAAGTGCTTGTGAAATGCTTGTGCAGAAAAGAGAAGAGCCACCAGACCTTACTCAAAAACGAAATAAACATGTTTGGACAAGCTTTAGGTGTCATTTTTTATAAATATATATGTATACTTTGCTATGTTCGTCACTTGATATGCTTGAAACTATTACGGATTCACCTTAGTCGATAAACGAGAACGAGACAACGAACCAGTGTCCGGCTAGGTTACTCTAATCCGTTGTCCCAACTAAATGAAGATAAATTCTTGATGTGGCGTAGAAAGTGTATTCTACAAACGTCCAGCAAGCATACAAATTGCGATTATTTATACATCATAGTAACGATCTTGGGATAGTCACAAAAATAGCACACTAAAACAAAACAGTAGCCAATCACAGCCAAGGATTTTGCTGGCGGGAAATGTGATCTCAAGGTCAACTGATCGGTCAGTGAAATAAATCCAAAATAAAGACATTAATTGTGCGAGTTCTGGGGATCTAACTTCTCCGACATGCTTTGATAGTGTTGCTTTCGGCTGTAAATTCGCCCTGGAGAAGTTCGGGCCAGTTTGTTCAATAATATATTGAAATTGTTTAGATTTCAACCACTGTTGATGGGAAAACTAATCAACTAATCCACCACACCTAAGAAAAATTCCGGTGACATTGGTATTCAGCCAGTCAGTCAGCCGTTTATTGAAACTCAAAGTATAACCGAGCACATTTTTGATTAGGCTCAATTTCTCATTATAATGAGATGATATTATCAAAACAAGTCAAAGAGAGTAGCAGAAGCAGTGTTGGTGTCGCTAGGAGTCGAAAACATCAGGTGGAGACGATATGATTTGGGAAGAGAGAAGACAATTCCGAAATTCAGAATTGAAGGGGAGCAAAAGACTCAATAGATTATATGACTTTCCTCGAACCTGGAAAGTATAGTGGGATAAAATGTTTTTTGAATTACTTGTTTAAACAGGTTCTTAGGTCTGCATTTGTAGGCGGGACATTAACTCTTCGAAGCCAATCAGTCATTTACAGCGTAGAACTTCGTACGTACCTACGGTACGTCAGTTCAGTTTGCCGTATCGCATTATCACACACAGAGAGATCGCATTGTCACTTCAAATCCCAAAGTAGCCGAAGTGTTAGGAGTATTAGCGATAATCGGAAAGATCGGAGTATGGAAGATTTCATTCGAGAAGTGTATACCAGTGGAATGAATTAAAAACAGAGAAAAAATGATCATGAGGAATTTAGAAGAATAGGATTCGAGAGAATACAAAGAATGGATGCACCTACGCTATTGAAAACGATTTTCAGTTATATCATTCAACGTGTCTAACCACTGGTTTCGATTGTTTCACGCGCCCAAACCAGCTTAGTCTACATCTACAAACATGACTCACTTTGAGATGGTGGAGAAGATTTGTAGCTCAGGTGGATGATTGTGGTGGTGTTTGGTTCTCTGAGCTGGGTGTTTTGGTTGTGGAGCTTTCATTGTTCTTCTGAACAACATCATCAGCACAAACTTCAGATAGAATTGAAGCATTCGAATTTCTCCATGTTTGACCTGTAGCTTGTTCTGCTAACCTCGATCTTGATTGGTTGCTGTTGACCTTAAGCCTGTCGTTGTTTGTACATTTGTTTTGATTGCAATTCGAATACTTCACTTCTTGATCTGAAGTTTGTGCTGATGATGTTGTTCAGTAGAAGAACAATGAAAGCTCCACAACCAAAACATCCAGCTCAGAGAACCAAACACCACCACCACCTCAATGACTCACTTTAGTTGTCAGTAACTCAACAATCTAAAGGAGTCCAAAAGTAATTTGTAATCAAATATTCAACTAAAATTTCGCATACTTTTATTGTAGCAAATGTCTCTGTTTAAACACACTTTCTTTTTACCAGTGAAAACAATCTTACAACTGTATACTCTGAAATTTTCCAACGTTAACATTCTAGATCTACTTGTTTTGTAAACATAAAGTCACGAAAATCTCACTTCCACCCAATCAGTTGAAATAAAACATCTTTCTTATGCTCGTCTCTAGGTACGTTTAAACTATTACAAGTTCACCTCCAGGTAGGCTACTGTGATCCCTTGACCAAATTGTACCAGCAAAAAGTCTTGATATAGCGTAGAAAGTGTATTCTTCAAACACCCAGACAGCACACACAATGAATCCAAGCACTCAAATTGCGTTTATTTATACACCATAGAGACGTCCTTGGGACAGTCACAAAATTAGCACACTAAAATGACACAGGAACCAATCACAGCCAAGGATTTTCCAGGTGGGAAATGTGATCTCAAGGTCAACTGACCAGATCATGAATAAAATCCGGAATAAAGAGATTTATGAAGCGAGTTCTGGGGATCTAACATCCCCAACAATCTTACACGAACATAAATTTTCTGTGCTAATATTGAGTGGTTGGCTTATTTGAAAATTAGTTCGTTTTTTTCCTAAACAATGTGAGTAAAACACATTTTCGCTGAAAATAATCAAAATCATTTATTTGAATCAATCAATAATCATGACTATCGATCTGGGTGGAACTTTAGTAGTTGTGTTGAACTTTAAAGTAAGGCTCACCAACTTAGTAGTGGCCTGAGACTTGATTCCAGTGTAGACGAATGGTCGAGTTAGCAATGCTGTAAATCTTCCCTGTTTGTATGACGGTGGTCATAGGAAGCGAACTACGGTATTGTGGATTTAATTTATATTTCATGGGTTCATTTAAGCAGACAGGAATGAGCGGATGAAAAGCGTACAAACAAGGAGAATTAATTTGGAGAATGTGAGTTAGACAACTCCGATGACCAACTATTTGTAGTCGGGCGCTAATTAGCCAGTAAGCAAGTACCCCCCCACACACACACTCAAATATACATCAGTCAAGACACTGTTATTAGATTATCACAAATATAAGAATAATGTTCATTACAATTAATGAACAATTATTAAAGTTTGTATATGAATATGTAGTGAGGTGCTACAGGTCAATATAGCACCAGCAAAATACGAATTTTAAGAAATATAGTTCAGAACACCAAACCATTCCATATCTAGTTGAATCTCAAACTCGTTGTACAAATGAGTGACTGCCTGAACTCAGAGTAGCTAAGAAGGTATCAAGACACTGTTCGCAGCAAATAGTAGTGGATTCGATTAGTCCTGCAGTGGGTATTAACAGTGAGATTGGTGTGGACGTTAGATCCCCAAAATTCACTTGGAAAAGGTCCTAATTTTGTGATTTAGTTGACCTACAGCTTACATTTCCAACTCGGAAAATCATTGAATGTGATCGGTTGATGGCATATTTTAGTACACTAATTTGTGGCTCACACGAAGGAGATTTTTATCATTGTATAGATAAGCTTGATTTGTGTACTTGTGGACAGTGTGAATACATTCTCTCCACATCTTATTAAGACTTCTTCCTCTAGTTTTAGCTGGGCCGGGATAATCGGATTAGGAGAATAGCCTATGGTGTCACTACATTGTTGATCGTCGTTCTGTTTACCGAGTAAGGTGAACTCGTAATAGCATTCAAGTATATCAGAGATACAGTTTCATCCAGATGAGACGAATCCCAATATTAAAACGAAATAGGTATTTGGACTGTTCCATTCATTCATGTTTAACGAAGTGAACATCAATTTGAAAAAAATGCCTAATCATTTGTTTAAATCCTGATTAATAAATAGTCAGTACAAACAAAAATAAAACTAGACTGATACACTTGAGTTATTCAACAATATATTTTGTCTATTGTGAATTGTCTACTTTGCTCAATAATTTCTGTAAATCCGGTTTAGTATGTTTTTATCATGTCTAATGTCTACTTACCTACCTACCTACCTACCTACCTACCCTATGCTGACTGTATGTATCATACTACTTCAGACAAAGTGCAATTTTGGTCAATTGAAAAAAAGGGAGAAAAAACGTAAATACAAGATACACATGAATGCAAATTCTCCAATTTCCCTTTATTTTTTCCCCTTAAATTAATTGTTTTCAAAAATATGCATTTTATTATTTTTTTTCCAGTACAACACAAAACATTCATCTCATCAATCATGATGATTAGACAGAAGACTATTTTCAAATTTAATGAAAGTGTGTAAAGTGTGATTTTTTTTTTCAATTTAGAGTAGCAGAACAACAGATTAATGAAAAGAAAGAGAGAGATTATAGGCATAGAATTGAAAAGAATGATGATAGCAAGATATAGTCAGTCATTAAGAATTTCTGATTTAAAAATTTATATTTTTTGATAATGTATAGCCAAAGAAAAGTCATCTATGGGAATGAAGAAAAACAGACACACTATAAGAGTCAATCAATCTTTAGCAACGTAGAACTTCGTACGCACGTACGTACGTACGTAGAAAACAGAGTAGCCTGTCGTGTCACCGGATCCTCGATCCTCGCTCTCGTTTTCCGACCAAGGTAAATTCGTAATAGTTTAAGCATATCAAACAACGTGTTTCAATCAATCAGCCAATCAATAGCAACGTAGAACTGCGTACGCAGGTACATACATCAGTTCATGTTGCCATACCACATTAGCACAGAGATGTAATTGTCAATTCAAATCCCATAGTGCTAGAGGTAGTAAAGGTATTCGCAGTAGTCGGAGAGGTTAGGATTAGAAGATATTATTCAAGAAATAGAATCTAGCGAAGTAAACTTAAAAAGATAAAGATGAAGTGATGAGGAATTGAAAAGTTTAGGATTTGAGAGAACACAAAGAGTGAATGCACCTGTGCCATTGCAAACGGTTATGAGCCATGAAATTCAGGGTCTCTGACCGTCGATTATTATCGTCTCGCGGACCTCAACCAGGTAGTCGACACCTACCGACATGACTTAGTCCACTTGTCAGTGACTTCATGGATTTCTGCCATGTTTTGGTTTGGCCGCCCCTAGCTTTCGTCCAACTTATTCCTACACCGTAAAATACAGCTCGACGAGTCAATTGGTGGTTAGGCATACGTAACACATGTCCCAACCACCTCAACTGATGAAGTTTCACCACTTCATCGATTGATCTGCCATACTTACCTAGTACTCGTTTCCTAACGACAGCATTGCTTACTCGGTTGTCCCACGGTATACGAGCAATGCTTCGGAGACACCTATGATCGAAAATCAGTAACCTACGAATATCTTCTACTCTCACTGGCCATGCTTCCTGGCCACAAAGTAGGATGGAGCGAACTACTGAGCAGTTGACTCGTCCTGTAGTCAGCAAACGGATATCTCGCCTACGCCATAAGTGACGCAGGTTGGTAAAAGTCAGTCGAGCCTTTTGTATCTGTGCTGAAATTTCAACAGTCACCAGGTCATCGTCACTGATGAAACTCCCAAGATAAGTGAGTCAGTCGACACGCTCGACTTCTTCACTCCTTATCACCAGTTTAGGTACCAATGCAACCCAATCTTGAAGGAACATTTTGCATTTCAAGGAGGAAAACCGCATCCCGAACATGCTTGCATTGTTTCTTAGGGTAGTCAGAAGACTCTGCATTTTGTTAGCGTCTTCACCAAATAGAACTATATCATCGGCATATTCTAAGTCAACAAGAGAATGTCCTTGTTGAAAGTCCTCTCTTGAAAATTCAGACGTGTATAAGTTTATATCTAGGAGCATGTCTATGATGAAATTAAACAAGAATAGGGAAAGTGGACATATGATACTAGTTCGTCAACGTTTAAAGATTCTGACTGGACGAATTTTGATCATACAGTCTAAACATTTCAAACTTGATGAAATTGTTTGGTTCTATGGTGTATAGAACTACTTACTGTTGATGAAAACAAAACAGTCGCCTTGTAATCCTTGATTTTCAGTAAACCAATTGATGACGGTATAATGTCAATTAGGCATGATCATGATAAACATTTTTCGATCTGCATAACTTCAATTGAAAAATCGTACAATGTGATCACTGGTGACTAGCTTCGTGATGAAATTCTCAGAGTTCTTCTCGTGAGCAGAAGTGACCAGTGGAGTTCATCCCTGTCAGGTGTAGGCAGTAACTAACGGATACAAATGGGTGAGATCATACAAAATCTTTAGACTGATCAGATGTTAGGCCTTCATGTGTTAAACCGACGGTCTTGGGTTCAAATCGTGAGAGTAGCAGGAGTTGTGGATTCGCGCTGCTGATGAGTCTCATACCAGGACGAGAAGGCTGTCCAGTACTTCCAGGTTTCTAATGGTGTGGTCTAACAATGACTGATTTATGATTTCAATGTGTATTAACAAAATAATCCAAAGCATTTCAAGTTGAATTAATTTGCAAACCTATTGAACAAATGATTGTTTATCTGAAGTCAGCAGCTAACGAGGGATGACAAGATGGGGTTTATTAACAGTTGATAGTAGTGAGTTCAAGTCCTTCAGTGATACGAGTATATCTATCCAGCTCACGAGTCGCTTATAAGATGAAACGTTCATACTAGATATCACTGCTAACCACTGTTGATTATGTGTGTTAGAATCGTATCACACTGTGTTCATACTTACATGAAATAATATAATGTGTGATAGATATAAAGGAAACAAGAATATCTTTTGAATAACTAACTAACTTTAACCAAACTTACCTACTTACTTACTTACGCCTGTTACCCCCAATGGAGGGAGCATAGGCCGCTCACCACTTTTCTCCAACCAACTCTGTCCTGGACATCTATCTCCAGTTCTGTCCAATGTTTGTTCATTCCTCTCATATCTTTCTCTATTTCTCGGCGTAATGTATTCTTTGGCGTTCCTCTTTTCATTTGGCCTTGAGGGTTCCGTGTGAGGGCTTGTCTCGTGACGCAGTTCGGTGCTTTTCGTAGTGTGTGTCCTATCGACCAACTCCACCACTTCTTCCTGATTTCCTCATCCACTGGAATCTGGTTTGTTCTCTCCCACAATAAGTTGTTGCTGATCATGTCTGGCCAACGAATACGAAGTATTTTGCGTAGACAATTGTTAATAAACACTTGTATCTTCTGGATGATGGCTTTGGTATTTCTCCATGTTTCCGCTCCATACAGTAGAACTGTCTTCACATTTGTATTGAAAATCGTGATTTAGGTTTTGGTTGAAAGTTGTTTGTAGTTCCACATATTTTTCAACTGTAGAAATGTAGCCCTCGCTTTGCCAATCCGTGCCCTCACATCTGCATCGGATCCACCTTGGTTGCCGATGATACTGTCAAGATATGTAAACGTGTCAACGTCCTCCAAGGCATCTCCATCAAGAGTGATTTGGTTGGTGCATGTTGTGTTGCATCCTTTATGCTCTTATCTAGCAGGATGCATATTAAATGTTTTAGTTTTGATAATATTTGTCACGCACTTTAATTATCTAATGATGTCAAACTATCGTTACTTTTTCACAATAAAAAAATTAATTTTTTAGGAGACTTTAATGCAAAATTTTCACTTTTATAATTATACGGTTGATATGAAGCACTAAACCATAAATTTTTGTCATTCAACTTGAACAATTTCGTGATAAGTTATGAGTATAAGTTATGTGAGTATATAATTAAAGAGTGGTTTTCCCTAATTACAACAAGATAGATAACTTGCTAAGTAAAAGCATTTTTTTTCCCGACTTGTCAGTATCAATTTCAACGTTTTGATGAAAAAAATTCGAAAGTGGTTTTTGATGAGAAATGTGTTTTTCTGAATATAAATCCTGTTGAAATTACACAAAAAGAATTACTGTTTTGTACGTAAATTATAAAACAGTTGATTAGATTTTGCCATACGATGTATATATACCATAAGCTTTATTGCTATGCACAACTGAATGTTTCCTATGAGTAGGTTGTGATGAATATTGTTGGGGGATGGTTTGGCGTTACTTTGGTAAGTTTTGCTATTAGTCCATATACACATTTGATTAGCTGAGTGACCAGTTCCATTGATACTCGTGGTTGAATTGCAACATTCGTGAAGGCTATTGTCTTTGGGGGTGCTGTATTGCATATCTGTTAGGTTCGTCACTAGGTAAGCTCGATAAATGAGAACGAGACAATGAACCAGCGTCCAGGTAGGCTACCTTGAATCACAAACTGCAAAACAGAAGTCCTGATAAGCGTAGAAAGTATATTTTACAAACACCCAGCAAGCACAATACAATCAAGCACACAAATCTCGTTTATTGATGCAACATACGAACGTCTGTGGGACAGTCACAAAAGTAGCACACTAAAATACACAGCAGCCAGTCACAGCCATGGATTTTCCTGGTGGGAAATGCGATCTCAAGGTCATCTGATCAATTCATGCTCACAAAAGTGAAATCCAAAATAAGGCATTTATCAAGCGAGTTCTGGGGATCTAATGTCCCCAACAGAATCAACCACTGCTAATAACAATGAGTTAGACAGTCATGTTAGCGTTATGGGTAAAAAAATTGGCTTGTTCATGCTGTGCATCTTGATTGACTGACGCGATCATGGATCAGAAGTAATCACTTTATATTAGGTACTTTTGTATATAGGTGTTGTCAATGATCCACCAAAGTGTCAGGTACCAGTGTGTGGTTGCTCCACAGGATTGAGCTGTACTATTCATTAGTTGAAGTGTTAACACGTGAGCAATCTCCTTGGTTCTCTTGAAAACCAATGTAAAATTACCCCTGCCAAAAATGAGGGTTAATTTGTATAAAATGTAATATCATTTCATTGCATTTACATTCTATAGCTGTCTGGCTTCTGATTGATGCCTAACTTACTCGCAATAATGATACAGAACATTCTGAAAACAGTTATTTCTAACACCTTTTAAAAACATATTCATCATCATTTTTGGTTAGGGTTAGAATTAGTCCAAGTGATGTTCGTTTTTTCATAAAGAATCCATGCTTTAATCGAACTCATTTTTTATAACTGATATTAGTAGTATGCTCTCGTAAGAACTAGTGGGAAGTTTGAGGCAGGCGAGGAAAATTGTGTAAGGCAGATTTACACTCTTAGTCAATTAAAAACGAAAACATTACATTGAATACTCTATTTGCACACTATCTTTGAGTCCTAACTTCCAACGCTCCATTCTTCTTCCATTCCTGCTGTTGCTTCCTTTACTTCCTGTTGGTACTTCATTTACTTCTGGCTTTTGCTCCATTTGCTTTCCGCTTTCCTCTTCTGACCGTGAGACTTCTTCTTCTTTCACGTCCCTTCTTATACTACTTATATCGTTCGTATAAGTAGCACACACCACAATAGTGAAAAAAAACACTGTAATTAGCCTAATTAATGTACATGCTTCATTTATCATCAATGTATATCAGTTATCTACCTATCCATTTACATAATTGTATTGTATTTTATGAATGTGAAACTCATTCAAATCAAGCGACAATTAAACAGATTAAATTCAATTGATCAATTTTTTTTCAATTTTCATTAATCACTGATGAAAAAAATGATTCTATTTTTCTTTTTTATGAATCACATTATAATTGATGAATTCGGGTGGGAAGTTTCATTTAAAGAATCGAATGAGTGAATTTCACATTCGATTTAATCAAACAACAATATAGGACATTGAATGATGAATTTGTTTGTTTTGTTCAGTGAATTAGTTTTCTACAAAGATGGTGTCACCTTAAGCCCTATGCGTAAACCTCCTTGTTTATCCGAGCTTGGAAATGGCATTCTACTCCCCTGAGGCGGGCTTCGTTAGACATTTAAAATGAGTATTTTCAGTCAACAACCAAATCAATCTTGATGGAGATGGCTTGGAGAACGTTGACACCTTTACATATCTTGACAGTATCATCGGCAACCAAGGTGGATCCGATGCAGATGTGAGGGCGCGGATTTGCAAAGCAAGGGCTGCATTTCTACAATCGGAAAATATCTGGAACTCCAAACAACTTTCAACCAAAACCAAAATCAGGATTTTCAATACAAATGTGAAGACAGTTCTACTGTATGGAGCGGAAACATGGAGAACTGCGAAAGGCATCATCCATAAGATACAAGTATTTATGAACAGTTGTCTACGCAAAATACTTCGTATTCGTTGGCTAGACACCATCAACAACAACCTACTGTGGGAGAGAAAAAACCAGATTCCAGCGGAGTTGGAATTCAGGAAAAAGTGGTGGAAGTGGATAGGACATACACTACGAAAAGCACCTAACTGCGTCACAAGACAAGCCCTCACATGGAACCATCAAGGCAAAATGAAAAGAGGAAGGCCAAGGAACACATTACACCGAGAAATAGAGAAACATAAGAGAGGAATGAACTAAACCGGAAAGAACTAGAAAGGGAAGCCCAGGACAGAGTTGGTTGGTGCGGCCTATGCTCCCTCCATTGGGGGTAGCAGGCGTAAGTAAGTAAGTAAGTAAGTAATTTTCAATCAAAAAATAAAAAAAATTGATCATTTAATCATACAGCTTGATATTATTTGTTCTTTTTTAAACTCATACATCATACTATGAGCAATAAAATACCTTGATTTTAAAATGATTGGAAAAAAGAACTGAATAATTTAGAGATATTCTAGATGATGATTATTATTAATATTAATGATGAGATTAGATTGATAGTTCAATTATTAACTGATTTCAATTAGTTTTATGAATGTAAAATTTTGTTTTTATGACTTAAATGTTCATTGACTTTAATGTGAGTTATGGTGATTTATTTTAGATGAATGTAATTAAAATACATTTTTTCAACAATAACAGATATCGTGGTGAATGAATCATTGTAAGACTACGATTAGAAACATGGAAGGAAGCATTGAAAGACGTCCAGTTTCGTCCTGGTATGGAACTGATCAGGAGCAGTGCATATCCATGACTCCTAATACTACTGGTGTGGTGTGAGCTACTTATAAGTAGTATATGACGTGAGTGTCAACGTAATGTCTGCCAGCAGAAGATGGGGGGAAGATCAAGAAAGGAAGAGTTAGAAGAACACAATGGAATTTGTATGAAACGCATGAATAGTAGTGACAATGGATTGATGTTTTGCAACAGGAACAGTCCAGTTCGATATGATGGACTGATATTTTGCAAATAAACGATTTACGATATGGCTTCCCAATTTTACTGAGTAACTCTGTAATTCTCGTTAAATACAATTCGGTTGCCCTCACCGGTGTTCTCCCTGACTACACTGGCAGAATTCGAACACTGATGATTTTTATACCAATACGGAAAGTCCGTCTAGTGTGCTTCAAGGTTTCCAGTGTTGTAGTCTAAAAAAATGATTGATTTATGATTTCTATGTGTAGAAACAATCATTTCCACAATATTATCATGAAAGATCAAACAATGTACTCACTGGTGACTACCAGCTTCGTGAAGAAATTCTCGGAATTCTAGTGAGAAGACATGGCCAATGGATTTCAACCCTGTTGGTTATCGACAGTAAGTGCCGATGACAAGTGGGTGAGATCGTGCAAAATCCAAAGATTAATTAGAGTTAGACAATAACAGCGTTTGATGCCAGTTAGCTCTGTGGTCCAGATGTTAGTCGTTCGCATGTTAGACCAAAGGTCCTGGGTTCAGATTCTGATAGTAGCCGGAGTCGTGGATGTACAGTGTCACTGACAAGTGGTCCCATATCAGGACGAAACGACCGTTCATTGTCACCATGTTTCTAATGGTGTGGTCTAACAATGATTGATTCACATTACATAACTCTTTGATGAAAAATATCACAGCATTCTGCTAGATTTGATTTTATTTATGCTTCTTATTCATACAGCAACAACGATAAGTTAAAACTCAAATCACTATAACGCACTCCACCTTATGACTGATTAATATAATGAGAATAAAATTTTAAAACTGACAGAAACAATTAATCTATTAAAGCGTGTTCTTAAACTTATCTTTGACACTTTAATTTTTTCGAATCTTGCGTTGAGTCATGTTCTTTTGACATTTTCAGCTACTTCAAATGTGTATTATTTTTGAGGGAGTAATAACGACCGAAGAAATTTTGATCACAAATTAATCACGACTATTTTTAGATAACATATGCCTAGGAATGTTTTTTCGGCTTCAAAGTGTTATGCTCGACACTTACTGTGCTTGAAACTATTACGGGTTCACTTTGGTCGATAAACGAGAACTTGACAATGAACCAGCGTCCAGGTAGGCTACTCTGAGCAGTTGACCCAAAGGGACTAACGAGAAAGTCTTGATATAAGTTAGAAAGTGTGTTCTACGAACACCCAAGAAGCACAATGCATTCAAGCACACAAATCGCGTTTATTTATACACCATAGAGACGTCCTTGGGAGAGTCACAAAAATAGCTCACTAAAATAATACAGTAACCAATCACAGGCAAGCATTTTGCTGGTGGGAAATGTGTTCTCAAGGTCAACTGATCCGCCCATGAATAAAATCCGAAATTACGACATTTATCGAGAGAGTTCTATGGATCAAACGTCCCCAACATAAAGGTGATTTTTAAGCTTGATTTCCTTGAGTAATTTTGTTACAGCATGTCTGCAATATTTAGGAATGAGAGATATTTTTTAGGGGGGGGCAGGTGGCGGTTTGCAGATGCATATTGATGAGTAGTCACGCATGAGGACGAAACGATCGGTCACTGCATTCAAGCTTTCAATGGTGGTCGAATATAGTTATCAGCTTACAATTTTTGATAAATGAACTCTTCACGACTTTTTTCTGTTTTATCAAAAACTAAATATACTTTTTTCATTTGTACACTAGTTTTTACGATATGCAGTTTCGTATAAGAAAAATTAGTTAGTCAGTCCAAGATGATGCGTTTATTTATTTCTCTCTAGTAATTAATTAGTGATTAAGTAAAACAAATAATTGATTTTAATTAGATTGTAGTGTAGGAGAACACAGGTGAGGGCAACCGAATTGTATTTATTGCAAATTACAGAGTTACTCAGTAAAATCGGAAAACCATATCGTAAATCGTTAATTTGCAAATCTTCAATCCATCGTCAATCCATTGTCTGACATTTCACTATTCATGCGTTTCATACAAATTCCATTGTGTTCCCACTCTTCCTTTCTTGATCTTCCCCCATGTTCTGCTTCCAGACATTACGTTTTCACTCGCGTCATATACTACTTATAAGTAGCGCGCACCACAATGTAATATGAATTACAAAATTCAATAGTTTTCATTAAAAAGGTCCAAACTAATGATGTTAAATGTTCTTTCTAGTTTTTTAAGAGGTATTTTCTTTTACTGGAGTTCAATTAAAAAGTCATGACTAGTGCTGTTCAACCATACTGAGTATGAACCAGTTACTTACTTGTATTCTTAAAATATGGTTCAGTTTTATCACAAACTGACTGAATTCGAGCATGCGAAATAGTGGTAACAAGCTCATTTGTTTAAATGTTTAGCGTTTGTTGGGGATGTTAGATTCCTAAAACTCGCTTGATAAATATCTTAATTTCGGATTTTATTCATGGGTTGATCAGTTGACCTTGAGAACACATTTCCCACCTGGGAATTACTTGGGTGTGATTGGTTACTTTATTAGTTTAGTGTGCTATTTTTGTGGCTCTCCCAAGGACGTTTATATGATGCATAAATAAACGCGATTTGTGTGCTTGATTCATTGTGTGCTTGCTGAGTGTGTGAAGAATACACTTTCCACGCTATATCAAGACTTTTCATTAGTCCCTTTGGGTCAACAGATCAGAGTAAGCCGACTTGGACGATGGTTCATTGTCTCGTTATCGTTAATCGACTAAGGTGAACCCGTAATAGTTTCAAGTATACTTGGTGACAACCATAACAGCATTAATCCGGTGTTGCGAGAGTTCTTGTTTTTGATCATCGATGACTGTTAGGGATGTGTACTGATATGGAGCCTTATAATATAAGTGATCAACTGTTCTGTGCTTTCTGTCATGTAAACCACTGATTGAATCATTATGTTCATACCTCTTACTGGAAAAAGAAACCGTGAAATTTGACTAACGGTCATATGTGAGAGGACTAGGTCCTTTTATGAACAGGACAATCAAACTTTTCTCACTCTTACAAAATCAAACTTACTGAAAGATGTTATTAATTAAAATTTTTTAAACAAGATTCCATGAATAAATCGATGTGTTTAAATCAGAAGGAAACGCGCAATTTACAAATATAGTCAGTCAGTCAAGGACAACTTAGAATTTCGTATATATGTACATCAGTTCAAGTTACCATACCACACTAGCTTAGAGACTCAATTTACACTTCAAATCCCATAGTAGTAGAGGTAGTAGAAGTATTAACAGTAATTGAAGAGATTACGGTTCGAAGATATTATTCAAGAACTATAATTCAGTCAAATAAATCTTAAAAGAGTAAGATAAAAGTGATAAAGAGTTCAGAAGATTTGAGTTTGATCGAAGCCAATGAATGGATGCACCTGAGCCAATTCAAACCATTTTGAGTTATGTCATTCAAGGTCGATAATCATCACTTACTATCGATCATCTTACGGACCCCATCCAGGTAGTCTAGAAACAAAATCGTAACTCACAAAGCTTAGGTTTTTTGATGTGATTATTTTCAATACATCATTTTAGTCAAATTTACTCTGAACACGAATTAACTAATCACTTTCTTGAATATGAATTCATTTTTGAAAAAAATATTGTACATTGAACATACACTCAAATAATTCACGTCAACGGATAAATGCCTATTTCTACTGATGGATTCTTTTCTAAAAGCAATCGATTTGTTCTATTCGCTTATTTCTTAAGAACAATTTAACAGATAATTATTTTAAATCGAACGAACAATCTCAAGAATATTTCAATCAAATTGATCAAGGAATTGTGTTATTACTAGTGATAGTGTGGTGCGCGCTACTTATAAGTAGTATATGACGCGAGTGAAAACGTAATGTCTGGCAGCAGAAGATGGGGGAAGATCAAGAAAGGAAGAGCGGTAACACAATGGAATTTGTATGAAACGCATGAATAGTGAAATGTCAGACAATAGATTGATGATTTGCAAATGAACGATTTACGATATGGTTTTCCTATTTTACTGAGTAACTCTGTAATTTTCGTTAAATACAATTCGGTCGCCCTCACCTGTGTTCTCCTTCACTACAATAGTAATGTTTACAATGATAATGCATGTTTATGACCTCATTTGTACTAATGTACACACTGTATTGTTTAAATGACTTTAAAACTAGTGAGTACTTTGAATTTGTAATCAATCGACTACTTGAATGAATGAATGAATAAACAGTTATAACCGACACTGAAAATCAACCATCGTTGAATGAAAATAGATTGCATTGCGGTGTTGTTGTGAAGATTGTTAAGTTTTATTTGTAACCATGAATCGATCAATATTAGACCACCATTAGAAACCTGGAAGCACTGGACGGGCGTTTCGTTCTGGTATGGGACTCATCAGCAGTGCGCATCCACGACTCCTGCGGATTGATCTTTGAGACTAGTTAATTATAAACACAACGAAACTTCATTTAATGACAGGCATTAGTGAAAATTTATTAAAAAGAAAAACTATTTTTCTTATGCGTTCATATGTTGTACCACAACATTCAAATTACTAGCTAAAGGGAACATACATCATAAAGTTCAATGTTTCAATAGTTCAAGGTTGTTGTTGTTGTTGAAACATCATGCTACTGTTTGCATTCGTAAGATAATTCCTGTAA
Organism: Schistosoma turkestanicum; assembly: GCA_944470395.2. Classification (NCBI taxonomy): domain Eukaryota; kingdom Metazoa; phylum Platyhelminthes; class Trematoda; order Strigeidida; family Schistosomatidae; genus Schistosoma; species Schistosoma turkestanicum. The sequence goes on along the minus strand of OX103972.1, from coordinate 44,092,148 downwards.
ACAATTGCTTTCTTAAAAAAATAAAACATTGTAATTTAATATCAGCGAATAAATCAATGTCAAATTGTAGTTTTTTTTAGGTGGGCATTTTAAAAACTATCTTTGCTACATTTTTATTTTAAAAAATGTTGTGTTTGAATAGCTGTTTGAAAATTTTTCGGTTATTTTGTATCAAGCACATTATATGAATTATTAGATTTGTGAAAAAGTAAAAATTCTATTAACACTGGTAATGTTATTAGGTTAATGAGTTTCATTGGATTTCGGATAAAAATATATAAAAACATTACAGGATAAGTTTAGATAATGTAAATGTGAAGATTGGTTGTTGTTTCAGGCTACTTTTTTGTCGAAAAAAACCTATTAATTTTGTAGTAATTTAGACTGTAGTTTAGAAAAAAGGTATTTCACAACAATAATGAAAGGATGCAATCTATTAAATAAGTAATAACAAGTTTAGGTTAAGTAACTAATTAATTAACTAACTGATTAAGTAAGCAATGTTGTCGTTAGGAAACGGGTGCTAGATAAGGATGGCAGATTGATTGATGAAGTGGTGAAACTTCATTAGTTGAGGTGGTTGGGACATGTGTTACGAATGCCTAACCACTGACTGCCTTGACGAGCTATGTTTTGTGGTGTAGGAGTAAGTTGGGAGAAAGTTAGGGGCGGCCAGACCAAAACATGGCAGAAATCCATGAAGTCATTGACAAGTTGACTGAGTCATGTTGGTAGTTGTCGACTACTTGCTTGGGGTCCGCGAGACGAAAGTCACCATTGGTTAGAGACCTTGAACGACATGGCTTAAAATCGTTTGCAATGGCGCAAGTGCATCCATTCTTTGAGCTTTCTCAAATCCTAATGTTTTCGATTCGTCAGCACCTATACCTTTGTCTTTCTAACCTTATCACACTGAATTATACTTCTTGAATAATATCTTCAAACCCTATTCTTCTTCATTACCATTAATACCTCTACTATCTCTATCCCTATGTGATTTGATTTGACATTTGCGTCTCTGTGTTAATGTGGTATGGCAACATGAACTTATGTACATACGTACGAAGTTCTACGTTGCAACTGACTGACTGACTGACTAACTGATTATATCCTGGCTGAAGAATGCAACTAACTAAAAATTGTTCTTTTGAAGTAACAAATATAACTGATGGCAGTTTCGTTCATTAAAACAAAGGTAGAGTATACAGTTAGAAATCCAACTTACCTGGTTTTGATCACATTCACAGCAACTGATAACCATGGGTGTAAAAAGAAACATATGCCTGAAGGCCTTTCGATTTTTATCAGCTATCTAAGTGATAATCATTTCTAATATCTCTATATTTTGTAAAGATTGTTGAGCTGCACTTTGAAATCCTGAATCGATCAATGTTAAACCAGTATTAGAACCTTGGAAGCACTGAAAGACGGCCGTTTCGTCCTGTAGTGAGCTAAGCGCTCACTAGTGACCGGTTTCGTGAGGAATCTTCTATGAGTTCTAGTGAGAAGTCGTCAACAGTGGAGTTCAACCCTTTTCGAGTGTGATGCAGTGCTCACTGAAGACAATGTATGAAGTTGTACAAGATCATGGGTTGATCCAAGTTAAACATTAACTCCGTTAGGTACCGATTCAGTGATCCAGTGGTTAGACGTTCGAGCGCAGGATCGAAGGTCCTAGGTTCGGATTGTGTGAAGTGCGGGAGTCGTGGGTGCGCACCACTGATGAGTTCCAGACCAGGATGAAACAGTTTGTAGTGCCTCCACATATATTCCAGTTCGCTTACATCTAACTTGGTTAAGCCCTTTCGATTAATTTATTTAACCAAGCCATTTGTATAGCAACCATTTATATGTACCATTCGTTCTTGTTATTGTCGGGTTTGTATGAGCTCACATGACATGTCCCACTTGTCATTTGACCTTGTCAATCATTCGTCGCTTTTATTCATGTGTGTGCACGCCTATTTCGCTTGTCATATGTGTGCCTTATTTTTGTCTGGCTATATATTCTTAGTCATGTTCTATCTCAAGGAGTTGGCTCTTAGTCTTCTCCAGTTTACGTCGCTTCATTCGTTTGATTCACTGCTTCTCCACTTCGCTTTGTGGTGTGTCCCGAATAAACGTATTCATCACTACGAATTCATCTTCTGATTTATAAACCGTCAGCCGTTGTTTGGTAGCGATTGTCTGAACGAGTTAATTACCGAGCTTAAGAACACGCAGTAAACCGACACATGGAATTCAACATTAGTACATTTGCGTGTCGAACAAACAAACGACTTGTTGTTCCCTTCTAACCGCCTAATACAATAAACTTCATCTTGAAATGTTGGAAAATGCACGAAAGTAATTCATGGCGTCATTAAAGAAACATTTTCGACAATTTAGCGAAGTCAGTGTGCAAATAAAATGATCGATTTCAAAAAGTGGGAAGACGATTACATCATATCATCATGTGTCAAGGAAAGGTGTAGGTTATCGTGCATGTCAAGTGTTAGTTATAACATTTTGACATTTGAATCAATCAATCAGTCATTGTAAGACCACCGTTAGAAACCAGGAATTACTGGGTGGGCTCAAGTAAAATCCTAAGATTGATGAGAACTAGACATTTACACTGTGGAGTGCCGGCTAGCTCAGCGATTCAGAGGTTAGGCGTTCACGCGCAAGGCCGCAGGTCCTTGGTTCGAATCCCGAAAGTAGCAGCAGGAGTCGTAGATGCGCACTGTCACTAATGAGTCCTTTACCAGGACAAAATGAAAAAATAACTAATTGATGATTTCAGTGAGTAAAAACACTGATCTACATAACTCTAATTGAAAAAAATCATAGCATTCTCACCCATGTTTAGGTCAGTATTTATGATAATAACTCTAGTAGTGTGATGCAATCTATGGCAATGTTAAGTGAATTTGAAATTAGTTATTTGTGCCGATCGTAACATGAACAAAGAAAGTAAACTGTCAATCAAATCAGAGTTCGGGTCACGTTAGATATCCATTTTTTGTTTTACAAAAAATGAGCTGTGAAAAACTTTTCAATATGATGCGTGTTATAGATGAATTTTTTTGGCCCATAAAACGTTAACCGTCTGTCCTACGGAAGTCATGTCATAATATTCAACTTATCTGGGAAGGGGAAACGTGATACATGAGGCTGATAACATTTCCGGTACACTGTATATTATAGCATCACTGAAAATGTCATCTAAACAGATTTTTTACAAATATTACAATGCATATTTATCTCAGAAACACAAACAAAGAACTGTACGGTGTGTCATTATGTTAGGGATGTTAAATCGCCAGAACTTGCTTCATAAATATCCTTATTTTGGATTTATTTCATGGGCTGATCAGTTGACCTTGAGATCATATTTCCCACCAGGGAAATCCTTGGCTATAATTGGTTACTACTGTGTCATTTTAGTGTGATATTTTTGTGACTGTCCCAAGGACGTCTCAATTGAGTATAAATAAACACAATGTGAATGTTTGGATTCATTGTGTGCTGGCTGTGTGTTTGTAGGATACGACTTCTACGCTATATCAAGACTTTTTGCTGGTACAAGTTGGTCAAGGGACCACAGTAGCCTACCTGGACGCTGGTCCATTGTTTTGTCCTCGTTATTCGTCTAAGGTGAACTCGTAATAGTTTAAGTATAACACATTAGTTGACCAGTATTAATGATGTCTATTTTAAAGATTGAGAATGAATTTCAGTAAATCAGTATCTGTTACTACTGTGGAACTTATGTTCATGTCTATTATACAGACATGCACATAGATCAGTAATATTCAAATTATGCCTTTGCAGTGATTTAGTATATTGTATGTGAACTATGAATTAATGTCATTCGTTATGAATTTCTTGGTTAGTGGTTGATTACGCCTGTTACCCGTAATGGAAGAGCATAGGCCGCCGACCAGTGAATTATTTTTCCTGTAAGCAGTATTTTTTTAGCGAGTTGGATTTTTACTGGATAGGGTCGCTGAAGCCACGTGGCCAACCGTCCTCCTTTATTTGGCGGGCTTGGCACTGGCCGTAACACTAGAAGGGCAGTGCTTAAAGTTTATTTAGTGCTGACAATATATCTTTGTAAATTCTAGATAACTAACTACGCGCAGGTGTGGTCCCAGTGTGGTGCTGTGGTGCGAGCTACTTATAAGTAGTATATGACGTGAGCGTCAACGTAATGTCTGGCAGCAGAACATGGGGGAAGATCAAGAAAGGAAGAAGAGTTAGAACACAATGGAATTTGTATGAAACGCATGAATAGTGACAATGGATTGATGTTGTTTGCAACAGGAACAGTCCATTTCGATATGATGAACTGATATTTTGCAAATGAACGATTTACGGTATGGTTTTCTAATTTTACTGAGTAACTCTGTAATACCGCAACTCATAGGATTAGAAGCAAGGACCTTCGGTCTTGTGCGCGAATGTCTAAACTCGGGACCAGTGAGCCGGCATTTGACGGTATTAATGTCTAACCTCGGCTAATCCACGGTCTTGAGCAACATCATCCATTGTTGTCGATGTGCATTACTTCATGCAAATTAAGAAATATGTGAGCTTAATTCTGTTCATTCAAGTTGATATTTTTCAGAATTGCATTGTTTAAGCTGGTGAGCTACTCATTTATTATGTAAAATGCAGATGTGAGGGCGCGAATTGGCGAAGCAAGGGCTGCATTTCTACAATTGAAAAATATCTGAAACTCCAAACAAATATCAATCAACACCAAAATCAGGATTTTCATTACAAATTTCAAAACAGTTCTACTGTAGGGGGTGGAAACTTGGAGAACTACGAAAGCCATCATCCAGAAGATACAAGTGTTTATGAACAGTTGTCTACGCAAAATACTTCAGATTCTTTGGCCATGCACCATCAGCAACAAGATACTGTGGAAGAGAACAAACCAGATTCTAGTGGAGGAGGAAATCAGGAAGAAGCAGCGGAAGTGGATAGGAAACAGACTGCGAAAAGCACCGAAATGCGTCACAAGACAAGCCCTTACTTGGAACCCTCAAGGAAAAAGTAAAAGATTAAGGCCAAGGAACACATTGGTTCGAGAAATAGAGAAAAACATGAGAAGAATGAACGAAAACTGGAAAGAACTGGCAAGGGAATCCCAGGACGGAGTTGATTGGAGAAAATTTGTGGTCGATCTATGCTCCATTTGGGTCACAGGCGTAAGTAAGTAAGTAATCGCTAACATTCGTTTACAAGGTTGAAACCTTTCTAGTGTTCAGGTCTGAGCCAATGGACAACTTCAAGAATTGCTGTATGTCGGAGATTCCAAATGAAAATAACTGCGAACATTATCTAACATGTGTACATTTGTTCATCCAAGGTATATGTATATATGTATTGTTGGTTATATACCGAAATGCAACTGGACAAGTCGTAAACAACAAAATGAAACCCGAATTAGTTATCGTAATAATACTTTATTGATTTCAGAAGTCATTACCAACATGTAGGTTTGGATTATGAAAGTATAAAACATCATAGATTGTTAGATTATACTTACTTAATGAGTATTAAGTTGTTTTCTAGATCTTATCAAGTTTTTGACAACTGCAATGAAGCTCTGTCATAATTCTTCAAAATGGTTTAAATTATTTCCTCTGATTAGTATTTTTTTTTTGTTTAGCGGGATGCAGTCACTACCCCCACGTCCGATCCTCTTCCGGGCTTTGGGAATGGCAGTAGCCTCAGAGAGGCTTCAGGAAGAACTTATGCAGCCCTGTATAGAGCAAGTTATAATCCAAGCGAAGCGCATATTAAAAAGAGGAAAAACTAGGTATATTTTCTGTAGGAATGATTTTTTGAAAATCTTATTGCATCAACAGTCTACTAGAATGAGGATACCTGAAAACTATTCAACTCTAACAGGCATACAATCAACTAGCAATTCAAGTACAGACTATTCATCGCATACTGGTTGAAGAAACGAAACAGTGATTAACTTTAAAGAAACCGTACGTACGTTTTTAATGTGCTTATTGTTCTTTCGGTTTGCATAGTTTTATTTAATATAAACTAAATTTCATTCACCACAATTTTGCATAAATACTAAACATGAAATAGGAAGACCTGTAGACATTTCCATTAATAATTAATTACACTTCATTATCGGCTTTCAAAGCAAATAAATTAACAATGTTTGTGTACAATTGGGGTAGATTTGATTTGTAAAACACTTCATATTGGACATTGGACTTTCGCAAGATTTGAATTCAGGTGTTGCGCGCAAACGCTTAACCACTTGAATCACTATGCTGTCATTTGATGGTGTTTATGTCTAACTTCAGTCAATCATAAGAAATTTACTTTATTAATTTATTATAATTTACATGATTTCTATAAGTATTTATATCAGCTTGATGATACTCTGCCTCGCCTAAGATCGCTTATGTAGTGAAGGAGGACACACGTTAGGGCAACCGAATTGTCTTACATTGCTCTTTGCCTATTAACGATATAGCTGCCCATGTATCGATCAAACACACTAACTCCTGTTCATTTATGTACACTCTGGCATAAATTGCCCCTCTGCCTACTAGTGCAAGAACCTCCAGATTCCTAGGGCGGAAAGAACACACGTTATGTCTAAAATATAGTCGTCGTCTTCTTGGAAAATTTATCTTCCAATGTCCTGTACCTCCGCAAGCGTAGCATTTATCAGTCCTTTGATGATCCACTGGTAACGCTCCAGCTCCTCAATCTTCTTCTCAACAGTATTTATCTCCTGCTTTCCTCACCCGACCGGAGCTACTGTTCGTGTCATCAGCTGACGAGTCACCTTCGCCAGTCCACCGATATCCATAGATCGCGCTGCCTTTACTAGTCTCAGCTTCTGGTACAAGGCGGCAGGCACACTCTCGATAAACTGCGACGTCAACAACTGTGCCTCCGACTCCTCATCGACACAGTGCACGGCGCAACAATCTGGTGAGCTCCACAGCAAGCACCAGCGGGTCACCATCAGCCGACAGCCGCGCCAACCGGAACTCCTTCAGCGCTTTCTCCCTGTCCACTGGGCTGTCGAACTCCGTCATCAGCCGCTCGGGGACCGTCTCCCACGTGTCTTTCCAACCTCATTAAGTGTCGTAGCACTCATATCAACTTGCCAATCAGGTTCGATGGACAGAGTGACCAACTGGTTGATGGCTGAAGGCCAGGTGATCTGCTTCCTAAAGTTTCCGGCCTATTGATTTAATCTCTTGGAATGGGCATGAATAATCGAACTGTTATTTCGCGAGATAGTCTCACTAACGGTCGGATTTCTAATACCGGTTTCCTTGATATGGCTTTTCTATCGATTACGCAGTTGTCTTTGGTTTACCGGTCATCGAATTCTATACATCTAGGCTTCATGGCATGACTTGAACAATATAGATGTTTGTAAATTATCCATTTTGCACTCAACTACAAATTAATTTATGAGTAGTATAGACATGATCTTAGTAACAGAAAACTATTTACTTGCTTTGGAAAACGGTACAAAGATATTATTGATTGATTTAGAGGATGCAGTGTAATGTTATTGAAAAAAACAATTCACTTAAACTCTTTCTAGTTATTTTGAACCAAGTTTACATCATTCACGATGCATATTCGTAGGCTATTAGTAATCGATCATTGGTGTCTTCAATGCATTGCTCCTATATCCTTGGACAATCGAGTAAGCAATGCAATTGTTAGAAAATGAGTACTAGGTAGGGATGGAAAATCAATAGATGAAGTATTGAAACTCCATCAGGAAAGATGGTTGGAACATGTGTTACGATTGCCCAACCATCAAATTCCACGACGAGTGATGTTTTTTGGTGTAGGAGTAGGTTGGAAAAAACTTAAGGACAGCCAGACCAAAACATGACACAAATCCATGAAGTGTCACCGACAAGTGGACTGAGTCATGTTGGCAGATGTAGACTACCTGGTTGGGATACGCGAGACTAGAGTAACCGGTGGTGAGAAACTTTGAATGAGATGACACAAAATCGTCTACAATGGCACTGGTGCATCCATTCTTTGTCTTCTCTCAAATTCTAATCTTCCGAATTCCTCATCACTTTTATCTCTCTTTTCTAAAATCTGTTTTACTGAATTTACTGATTGTGGAATACAATCTTCAGACCGTGATCTCTCTAATTACTGCGCATACTTCTACTATCTCTAACATTATGGGATTTGAATCGACGATTGCGTCTCTGTGCTCATGTGATACGTACGTACTTTGTAGCTGACTGACTGACTGACTCAGTCGAGATGAATGAAACCTTGGAACACTAGTTAATTCAAACCATTGCAAGAGTTGGACAATGATAATTTTATTTATAAATCTGATATTGAAATGGCGATTGATTTTTACGATGAAAGCGATTGTATGAAGTGTTATCACATAAAAGTTGACTCGATAGAAAAAAAAACACCCAACTTTACAATCTGTCCGGTTTTATTTTGAAATTATTGATAAAATAATGGTTGAGAAAAAATTTGTATACGCCGGAAGTAAAGTTTGAGAGGAGGTATTTTGTCTCTTTTTTTGTCCTATGAGACCGGTTAATCAAGCATGAAACTTTCGGTAACTTTGTAGACAACATCTAATTTACACACAAACAGTTGCCGTCATTAAATCATTTCACGTAGGCTATGAATACGTTTGCAACTTATGTACAATTTTTTTTCAATTTAAGTGAGTATGATTTAAGGTGTGATTAGATGGGCAGAAATTATTTTTACTAAGATATTAGATGAAAGAAAAGAATACTACTGAGAGAGTTACATTTTCCGCTAACGCATTAAATGAGCTTTACTGATGATACTTACTTACTTACTTACTTATTAACGCTTGTTAGCCCCTAGTGGAGCGTAGGCCGCTGACCAGTATTCTCCAGTCTGCTCTATCCACTGCCTTGCTTTCCATTTCTGTACAACTGTTGTTCATTCTTGTCATGTCTGTCTCCGATTCTCGGCGTGATGTGTTCCTTAGCCTTCCTCTTTTCCTTTGTCCTTGATGGTTCGCAAGCAGGGGCTTTTCTTTTGACTCAGTTCGGTGCTTTTCGCAGTGTGTGTCCTATACTTTCTGGTTTCATCTTCCGTCAGAATCCGGATTATTCTTTCTCACAGTAGGTTGTGGCTGATGGCGTATGGCCAAGGGATCCGAAGTATTTTTCGTAGACAACTGGTCTTCCGAATTTCCGCTCTATACGGTCGAACTGTCTTGACATTTGTACTGAAAATCCTGTTTTTGGTGTTGATTGATATTTGTTTGGAGTTCCAGATATTTTCCGATTGTAGAAATGCAGCCCTTGCTTTGCTGATCCGCGCCCTCATATCTGCATCGGATCCACCTTTCTCGTCGATGATGCTGCCCAGATATGTAAAGGTGTTAACGTCCTCTAAGGTGTGTCCATCAAGAATGATTTGGTTGGTGCATGTTGTGTTGTATCGTTAAATCTTGCTTTTCCCTTTATTTGTATTGAGACCTGCTGCTGCCATACTGGTCGTCTTCTCTTGCATTTGTTGTTGAGTGTGCGATAGAAGAGTCAGGTCATCTGCGAAGTCCAGATAGTCCAGCTGCGTCCTAGCTGTCCACATTCAATACCGTGTTTTCCTTCAGATGTTGACGTCTTCATAATCCAGTCGATCACCAGGAGAGAGACAAAGAGTGAGAGTAAGCAACCTTGTCTGATATCGGTCTTCACACCAAACCAGTCTGTCAGCTGTCCTCCATGCACGAACTTACTGTTTAATCCATCGTAAGAATTCGGTACGATGTAGACCATCTTCTGAGGCACGCTGTAGTCTCGAATAAGCATCCATAGTGTTTTACTGTCCACACTATCAAATGCTTTCTTCTACTCATCAAAGTTGTTATAGAGTAGTGAGTCCTATTCAACCAATTTTTCCACAGTTATCCGTAATGTTCCAATTTAGTCGGTTGACGATTGATCCTTACGAAATCCAGCATGTGGATCTCGAAGTTGAGCGTCTACAAAGTCCTTCATTATACTTGTCAATACCCTGTTGGATACTTTGACTGGTATTAAGAGAAGAGTTTACTGGTGATAGTCAACTAGAATGAAACTATATCTTTTATAATCCTACTTATAGATTCTCGCTGTCTGTAATTCATAATCATCTGTTCTTTCTGTTAAATTACACAAGTACAATTATATCTCAACCTTTACTCCACAATTAAGTGTAGTATGTGTAAGTTCACTGTTTACGAAATCATTTGGCAATATACTGTATAACTAACTACATATTTACATTACGGGGTTGTGAAGATTGTTAAGTTATACATATGAAACCCTGAATCGATCGATGTTAGACCACACCATTAGAGATCTGGAAGCACTGAAAGACGGCCGTTTCGTCCTGGTTTGTGACTTATCAACTGTGCGCATCCATGACTCCTGTACCTCACAAGATTCGAACCCAGGACCTTCTATCTTGTATATTTAAAAGTTTGGTTTCGCAAATTTTCACGATCAGTCCGTTTCTGTTCAATTTATTGAAAATAAAACCATCAAACAATACCAACAATCATTAAACAAGACGATTGAAATAAAACAAGATGGGGGTAATTCATATTTTTATTACTACTTCGTAATGACTAAATGTTTTCCAAACAAACGAGTTAAAAAAGCAACTAACATTTGCTTCAACTAGTTTTTGATGATAATTCTAAGTGAACTGTAAAAGTGTTAAGTTTTTTTTAATGCGTATAAAACTTTAAATCAGTGTTAGGATAATGTTTTTATAATACCTCAACATGCATTCATTAGTAGTTTAAATTATTCGATCATTGTATCGACTATTATTTTCAGGAAAAAGGCAAGTTAGAGTAGTTGCATTCATGTGTATTTTGTATTTACGTTTTTTCTCCCTTTTTTCAATTGACCAAAATTGCTCTTTGTCCGAAGTAGTATGATACAGTCAGCCAGCATAGGGTAGGTAGGTAGGTAGGTAGGTAAGTAAGTAGACATTAGACATAATAAAAACATACTAAACCGGATTTACTGAAATTATTGAGCAAAGTAGACAATTCACAATAGACAAAATATATTGTTGAATAACTCAAGTGTATCAGTCTAGTTTTATTTTTGTTTGTACTGACTATTTATTAATCAGGATTTAAACAAATGATTAGGCATTTTTTTAAATTGATGTTCACTTCGTTAAACATGAATGAATGGAACAGTCCAAATACCTATTTCGTTTTAATATTGGGATTCGTCTCATCTGGATGAAACTGTATTTCTGGTATACTTGAATGATATTATGAGTTCCCTTTACTGGGTAAATAGAATGAAGATCAATGATGCAGTGATACGATAGTCTATTCTACTAATCCGATTGTCCCCGGCCCCGCTAAAACTAGAGGAAGAAGTCTTGATAAGATGTGGAGAGTATGTATTCACAGGCACTCAGAACCACAAACGTCAAGCTTATCTATTCAATGATAAAAATCTCCTTTGTGAGAGCCACAAAATAGTGTACTAAAATAATCCACCAACCAATGACAGTCAGTTATTTTCCGAGTGGGAAATGTATGCTGTAGGTCAACTAAATCACAAAATTAGTACCTTTTCCAAGTGAGTTGTGAGAATCTAACGTCCCCACCAATCTCACTGTTACTATCCACTACAGGACTAATCGAACCCACTACTATTTGCTGCGAACAGTGTCTTGATACCCTCTTAGCTACTCTGAGTTCAAGCAGTCAGTCATTTTTACAACGGGTTTGGAATGGTTCGGTTTACTGTACTATGTTTCTTAAAATTCGTATTTTGTTGGTGCGAAATTGTTCTGTAGCATCTCACTATTTATTCGTTATACTAAATCTAATGCTTAGTCGTTTAAATTATTTGCTTATTGTACTTGTAGTGAAGGAGAACACAGGTGAGGGCAACCGAATTGTATTGAACGAAAATTACAGAGTTACTCAGTAAAATAGTAAAACCATATCATAACCTATTAATTTGAAAATCTTCAATCCATCAACAATCCATTGTCTGACATTTCACTTATTCATGCGTTTCATACAAATTCCATTTTGTTCCCACTCTTCCTTTCTTGATCTTCCCCCATCTTCTGCTGCCAGACATTACGTTTACACTCACGTCATATACTACTTATAAGTAGCGCGCACCACATACTGACCATTATTTTTATATTTTCGTAATAATTCGATAACAGTATCGTGACTAATGTATATTTTAGTGTGTATGTGTGTACATGCTTACTCGCTCATTGTTGCCTGACTATAAATACTTGGTCATGTGCTTCAGCGCAACAGAGAGTTGACTAACTCACCTTCTCCAATTCGCTTTGCTTTGTTTGTACGCTTTTCACTCTCTCATGTGTGCCTGCTGATAAATGGTGTGTCCGAGCATCTCCTCACAAAATGTCCATCAACAGTTGTAATATTGTTGCACAGTTTGAAATGAATTGCCCAAGGAATCGTCGTAATTTCGTTTTATGTTTGGGGCAACGAATAATCACGAATAGATGTAACTTCTGCTGGAACTAGTGTGGTACCTTGAGGATTTATTATAATATGTCCTAGAAATTCCAGTGATTTCTTTCTGAATTCATAATTCTCAACATTATTGGCAATACCATGTTCTTGTAGTTTATTGAACAACCGTCTTACTTGTTTTAGATGTTCTTCGGCTGTAGGATTGGCTACAAGTTCGGTCGTGCGACGTATACATATACACCTGACGAACCACTAACAAACTGGTCGATTAATCTCTGGAAGTTTTGCGCTGCATTAGTTAGTCCAAAGGGAATCCGCAAAAATTCAAATTACCCGAACGCAGTGATTACAGCCATTTTTGGTTTATCCTCCTGAGCCATGGGGATATGATAATAAGCTCTAACTAGGTCAATCTTCGAAAAGATCGTGGCACCTTCCATGTTGTTAATAGTGTCACAATACAAGGTGTCGAATTCAAAATTATTTTATTAAAAAGCCCTTTTATTTTTAATGCGTCTGTTTAATCTGATCTTATTCAATACAGTACCGCGTTAAACATAATAAATTTTATTTGTTTCTAAACTAAACAGGTTGTTTGTGGACTTAATATAGTGCATTGTTGATTGACTTGTTAAAGTCATAGACTATCACAAAAGATTTTAATGACAAGCTTGGTGAGAAAATTCTCACAGTTCTAGCGAGAAGATATAATCAATGGAGTGTAACGCTGTCAGGTGTAGAAAGGTTACTCACTGAAGACAATAGGTGGTGAGGTTGTGGTAAAATCCTTAAACTAATCAAAGTTCAACAGTAACATCGTTGGATGACGGACCAATGGTCCAGTGGTTAAGCGTTCGTGCGTAAGCCCAAGTATCCTGGGTCCGATTTTTGCCAGTAGCGAGGATCGAGCGTGCTAGACTGATAGATGCTTCTAGAGTTGTAGAGAAGATATTTTGTCTGCAGATTAGTATATTTGCGCCAGAAAGTATAGTCTGTGAATTCATGATAAATTAACTTTGAAAATGAATCAAATCTCTTCTGCAAATCTATATATTTTCAATTGGATGATAACTATTTTCAGTGTTTCAATTTTTAGAATAGAAAATCCATTGTGATTTATTGAATTGATGCATTGAATCGACTCACTAATATTTTTTTTCGAATTAAAAATAGAATAAGATTAATTCATTTTAGTAGTGTCACATTGTCGATCGATAAGCAGCTGAGAAGTTGAATGCAGAAGAAAATTAGATGATTGAATTCTGTTTTCCGATATCTTAAGAGAATTATTGTTCAATTCCTATTGGTTAATTGCTACTAGTCAATTTTATGGTCGTCCTAGATATCACAATGTCATGTACTCCAATGTTGTTTCTTATTGGTTGTCCTGACTATCATTGTTACTTCAACTGAGGCTTCCTATTGGTCGACTTAGCTGTCAATGTCACAGACTTCGATTCTGTTTCCTATTCAACCTAAACATATAAATACGCATAATTTGTAACATTTTATGACCCACACCCGGATCCCTGATTCTCTTCTGGATTCGGACATCGTAATTTCTGAATGCTTGTAGAATACATGTTCTACTTCGTATCAAGTCTTCTTTTCATATTCAATGGGAGATGGGATAATCGGATTTGAGTAGCATGTCGTATTGCCGGATCCTCGATCCTCGCTATTGTTCATATCGAATCGACCGGTTTACGGTCATGCGTAACAACTAACCTCTTTTTCCTGGTTTCAGTGATTATTATCAAACTTTCGATTTCACTCTGTCAACTATCGTTCTAATTAAGACGTTTTTATATTTTTAAAGACCTATTACTTCTTATGTAATTCATTATGTGACTCAGTAAACCATCCTTTATTTAGACATATTGAAAAAAGTGTCTTTAAGTCAAAGAGGTAAAATCAACAATGCATTTTTATAACAAGTATATAATAAAACTTTGAAGAGAATATATCTATTGAGACTGTGTAGTGTTCTTAACATCGCTCAATGCCGGCTCAGTGGTCCAGAGGTTAGTCGTTGAGCGCAAGAGCGATGCTCCTGGGTTTAAATTCTGCTAGTTGCAGGAGTCGTCGGTGTGCACTTCTGATGAGTCCCATACCAGTAAGAAGCGGCCGTACAGTGATTCGAAGTTTCTAATGGCGGTCGGACGTTGATTGATTAATGATTTCAAATGTTCTTAAGACAAGCCATACCGAAATAACGAATACATTTTCGCAAACCGTAACAAACAACTGTCTATAAATTTTTACTACGATCAAAATACTGGAAAGGTTGTTAGGTTCGTCACCAAGTATGCTTGAAGCTATTATGAATTCACCTTAGTCGACAAAACGCGAACGAGACAATCAACCAGCGTCCAGTGAGGCTACCCTGATCTGGTGACTAATGAAAGGTCTTGCTTGATATAGCGTAGAAAGTATATTCTACAAATAACCAGTAAGCACAATGCAATCAAGCACACAAATCTCATTTATTTATACATCATAGTAACGTCTGTGGGACAGTCACAAAAATAGCACACTGTAATACACAGCAGCCAATGACAGTCAAGGATTTTCTTGGTGCGAAATGAAATCTCAAGGTCAACTGATTAGCTCATGCTCGCAAACATGAATTCGAAAATTAAGGCATTTATGTAGGGAGTTCTGAGGATCTAACGTCCCCAGTGACAATTTCCGAAGAACGCAGAAAAAAGAAATTCACTCTTAATACTATAATTAACAGCTTTAGGACGTCACTAGTGAAATTGGAAACTTCTATTTGATGAGTAGAGTTAACAAACCTCTTGACTATTATATCAGTCTTATGGGTGATAATGAATGATCTTCAACCTACTTTGGGAGAAAACAGACCAGATTTTAGTGAAGGAGGAAATCAGGAAGAAGTAGTGGAAGTGGATAAGATACACACAGTGAGGAAGGCACTCGACTGCGCTACAAGCTGAGCCCTCAATTAGAATCCTCATGGACAAAGGCAAGGAGCAAAACCAAAAAACACATCACGCCGGAAAATGGAGACAGACATGAAAAGAATGAACTACGATTGGACAGAAATGGAAAGGAAGGCCTAGAATAGAGTAGGGTGGAGAATATTCGTCTGCGACCTATGCTTCATTGTGTAAGTAAGTGAGTGAGTAAGTAAGTAATTAAGTAAGTAGGTAAGTGTGAATGATCTTAAAATCAGATTTCATCCTAAGATCATCAGGTAATGTAGCGAAAACCAACAGCCTGTGCAACTGAATCTCGATTCAATGATTGGAACTTCACACAATTATCATTAGAGATTGATGTCTATTTTCAGTGCTAAGAAAACGATTTAACATGTTAGAGTATGCTATCACTTCGATCAAGATTGATTGAAACGATAACTCAATAGAACTTATTTACAACCTTAATTCTAGGAAAAATAACCGCGTACATTCACCTTCTGTAGGTTCACAGCATCTCGTGTTAATATTGATATTTTTAAAAGATTTACTTTTTTGTGCATTCATGTTGTGTTGGTATCTGTGGATCCTGTAGTGTGTATAGGTGATCATTAGTGGTACTGTGGTGCGCGCTACTTATAAGTAGTATATGACGTGGGCGTCACTGTAATGTCTGGCAGCAGAAGATGGGGGAAGACCAAAAAAGGAAGAGTGGGAACACAATGGAATTTGTATGAAACGCATGAATAAGTGAAATGTCAGACAGTGGACTGATGATTGATTGAAGATTTGCAAATTAACGGTCACGATATGGTTTTCCTATTTCATTGAGTAACTCTGTAATTTTCGTTAAATACAATTCGGTTGCCCCACCTGTGTTCTCCTGCACGACAGTACCATTTTTTTCACATTTTTGGTTTGATGACTGGTAAAACTGATGCTTCTACTCTCTGCATTACAGCGTCGTGATATTGGCGATCCCATTGGTGTTCCTTTTATTTGTTCGTAGACTCTATTGTTGAATTGAAAATACGTTGTTAAGCACCATTGATCAATGAGTTCTAGAAGACTTTGGCTCTGGAGTTTCATATATTTTTGCAGGTTTGTGTTATTGGCGAGGAGCAGAGAAAGTTTCTTTGGTTAAGCTTGGCTATACTGAGGTGAATAAGGCTGTTACGTCGAAGGATATCATCTTCTCGTCATTGTCTATTTGAATCCCCTTGAGTTTATCCAAGAATTGTGTGGGAGACTTAATGTTTTAATATCGTTGAAATTTCTCTCAATAAGCTGTAGGTCGGGGTTCCAGGGACAGATACAATTGAGCGTAGTGGAATGTTTGGTTTGTGGAATTTCGGTCTATCGTAGAATCATGGAATTACTGGTCCACTGGATTTCATTCTCCATTGATCTTGTTTTGATATTTGTCATGCTTTGACAGCCTTATTTAGAGTCCTTGCGATTTGGTTGTCCAACTTTTTTATTGGGTTTGTGTCGATTGGTTTATATACGCTTCTGTCCTCAAGTAGTTCCTCGGCTTTCTTGATATATTCTTCCTTGTCCGTAATTATTGTGGTGCGTCCATTGTCCACTGGAACTATGACTATATCTTCCCTAGTTCTGAGTTTATTAGAGCCTTTCGTTGTTGTGCTGTTAGTTGATAGTTTTCTCTCTTCCGTCGAGTTAGTGGTATTATGGTTTGATTTTATTTCTTGTTAAGTTTCTTCACTCATTTCGACCGTCTTAAGTGATGACTCTAGTACAGCGAAGAATTCGTATTTTGAAACGTCCTTCATGTTGTAGTTTAATCTTTTTTGAAGGAGTTGTTCTTCTGATTTACTATTATGTGATTCTTCAAAAAGGAGGTTATCAACAAATCATACTTTATAGCAAATTTAACAGCTACTGATTGATGGATTACAATGTGTACTTGCATGATTGCATATTCTTAGTTTGTATTCATTCACTGAACTGGTAGAATTCATTTTGAAGGCTTCGTTTTTGGAAAAATCCCTCCATGTATATGTATTCGTGTTATGATCTTACTGACTCTTCCTGTTCAATATTTTGGTACTCTATTTAGTCCGAATTTGTGATGTTATTATTTGTATTTTGTTATAATTACTATTTTCTATACTTTTATTGGAGTTTATATGTTTCCTTCTGAACTGTAAATGAGTTGTTTAAATTGATACTTAATATGGCTACAGCCATATCGGATTTGATACCTTTGCGATAACTTCGTGTTCTTGACTGGCAGTAAAAATGTTTTCTTCATGCAACCTTTCTAGTCAGTTAAAAACTATTGATAAGTATTCTAGAAAAAAATATTAAATCCGTTTGATTTTTAATTATTGATTCCTTGATCATTTAAAGAATACTCTACACTTGAACAATGAACGTTACAATACGGCGGAACATCTCTAAATTTAAGATAAATTTACATATACTCGATCAATATAATAAGTTTTTTTCCTAATACGGAACAGCACGTATTGATTTTTGCTTCAATCAGTTCTCATTTAAATTGGATTTTATCTAGTTGAGAATTTCGACAGAAAATCACATCACGTTTTTATATAACTGACTGTAATTAGTCAGTTATATACTCTAGGGAATCGATTCTTATGACACAAAGATAATTGTAGTTTGCTTATTGAAATTATTTCCGCTTGATAACTGGAAATCATTTATGTTGCTAGCTGACTTGATTAAATCAAAGGCGATTTTAAATTGTTTACTGCTGTGTAAAACAAGAAAGTACTTTATTTCGACAAAACATTGTAACTAGTTCCTAACGGGATATTGATATACTCGTCAGTTGATATGCTTTAAACTATTACGAGATCACCTTACTCGGTAAACGAGAGCAAAGGCAAATGATCCATTGATATGATAGGTTACTCTAATCCGAGAGTCCCAAGGCCCCACTAAGTAGAGGAAGAAGTCTTGACTAGATGTAGGAAGTGTATTATTCAAGGAGCCAGAAAATATGAGGTCAATAAGTACACAAATCAGGTTTATTTATACATGGTAGAAGCGTCCTTGAGAGAGCCACAAAAGTAGCGTACTAAAATAACACATCCACCAATAACAGTCAAGGATTTTCCAAGTGAGAACCTCAAGGTCAAATAGTCAGCCAATTGCTGGAAAACATAAAATCCAAAATTAGAACTTTTATCAAGTGAGTTGAGGGGATCTAACGTCCTGAACAGGCATTCTTTAAATTTTAAAGTTGCTTACAAACCTGATAGTACAACGATAAGCTTACTACATTTAAGATTATAATTCGAAGGCCTATGCTCTAATCGGGGTAACAGTAGAAATAGTGGAAAGACATAGTAAATAATGTTCTTTCAATGTTTATTTCTTGAAATATATTTTCTTTTGAAAGCATAAAAACTAGAAGTTCAACGTTCGCGCGTGAGACTGAAGGTCCTGGATTCGATTCCTGCAAGTAGTAGAAGTTGTGAGTGCCCACGACTGATAAGTTTATTACTAGAACGAAACGGTCATCCAAGTGTTCGAGGGTTCTTATGATAGTCTAGATTACTACGTACCTACTTACGCTTGTTACGTCCTATGGCCGCTGACCAGTATTCTCTAACCTACTATGTACTGGGCTTGCCTTCCCATTTCCATCCACTTTTTGATCATTTTTCTCATTTCTGTCTCAATTTGTACGCATAATGTGTTCCGTTGGGGATGTTAGATCCCCAAAATTCGCTTGGATAAATGCCTTATTTTGTATTTCAAGTTTGCGAGCATGGGCTGATCAGTTGACTTTGAGATTTCAATTCCCACCAGGAAAAATCCTTTGCTGTGATTGGCTGCTGTGTATTTTAGTGTTCTATTTTCTTAAGTGTCTCAAGGACGTTTCTATGTTGTATAAATAACCGAGAGTTGTATGCTTGATTGTACTGTGATTGCTGGGTGTTTGTAGAATATACTTTCTACGCTTACAAAGCCTTTTTCCTTCAGCTTGGGATTCAAGGTAGCCTACCTGGACGTAGGTAATTGTCTCGTTCGCGCTTATTGACTAAGGTAAACTCGTAATAGCTTCAAGCATACTTAGTGACGAGCGTAACATGTTCCTTCGCCTTTCTATTGTTCATTGGCCTAGAGGGTTCCAATTCAGAGCTATTCTTTTGGCGCAATTAGGTGTGTTTCACTTAATGTATGTCCTATTCACCTCGTGCGCTTCTTCTTGTTATCTTCCTTCGCGGGAATGTGGATTGTTCTTTCCCACAGATACTGATAGTGTCTGGATCCGAAGTATCGTGAGTAGACAACTGTTAATGAACAGTTGTACTTTCAATGGAGCCATTTATTAAAAAAGGTTCTAACCACTTCCCAGTGTGTTTATATTGAGCTTTGTGTTCAATACACATTCACAATACTCTGTGTGTAATTATTGACAATCGAACATGAAAAAAGATTCATGCACATTGTATGTAAGTGTAGATAGACGAATGTAAATCGTTTGTATTCGTTTTTCATATATTGTTCAACTGATTATAAACATTAAAACCTGAATTTGATCAGTGTTAGTTACATTGTTTATATTGTATTATGTGAAATTACGTTAATTCATTGTACTTTACATCAATTCTATATCGTTCATTTGTGCATTTTCACTTACATCATACACAAATTAATAGATTTAGCTGCATACACAGTTTTTGTGATTGTCATTTGTCATTTAAACAATGTAACATTTGTAATATTTACTGATTTTCAAATTGATACCAAACACCTTAAATGTTTACATTCAATGATCAATGTCTCAATACATTTTGGACGCATAAATCTTGTTTGTTAGTTTGTTTTGTTTAGAAAAAAAAATTTTGGCATTGAAACTTTTATCAGCTGTGAATAGAGTTGATGAAGTTAGAATAATCATTACTG
>OX103972.1:44002714-44071297 GCA_944470395.2 Schistosoma turkestanicum | reverse complement strand
CTTTGGTAGTTACTGCCTACACCCCCGACAGGGTTGAACTCCACTGGTACGCGTAATGTGTTCCTTAGACATTCTCTTTTCCATTGGCCTAGAGAATTACAAGTTAGGGGTTATTCTTGTGGCACAGTTAGATATTTCACTCAATACATGTCCTATCCACCACTTGCGCTTCTTCTTGATTTCTTCCTCCGCGAGAATCTGGATTGTTCTTTCTCACAGTTACTGATAACGTCTGTCCAACGGATGCGAAGTATCATGGGTAGATAACTATTAATAAACACTTGTATCTTTTGGATGATGGCTTTCGTAACTCTCTATGTTTCCGCCTCATACACTAGAAATGCCTTGACTTTTGTATTGAAAATTGTGAATTTGTTATTGATTGATAGCTGTTTGGAGTTCCAGAGGTTGTTCATTACTAGAAATGCTGCTCTCACTATGCTAAACCGCGCCTTCACATCATCAATTTTGCTGTTCAAATAGGTAAAGGTTTTTACATCCTCCAAGTCATTTCCATTAAGTGTGATTTGGTTTCTTGCATGCTGTGTTGCATCGGAGAAGCTTGCTTTTCTCTTCATGCTGAGGCTGCCACTACACTGGTCATGCATGATAGCTTGCTAAGTTAAAATATTGTCTCACGCATATACTCATCTTATTTATTATTCATCTTGATAACGATTAATTATTTTACAATGAACTAAACAAAAAGACGAACAAATTAAATTTTGCGAATGAACAGTAATCAATGCATTAGACATGCAAATATACAATAAACACCTGAGAAATCAGAAAAACAATTGATCGTTCAATGTTCAACCTAAACAAAAACACTTGCATGCAAAATTCAATTATCAATTTTATCATCAAATTGATTTATGTTGATTAAAAAAAGAAAACAAATATTTATTCATTACTAAAACTATAAATCAATCATTGTTAGACCACCATTAGAGACTTAAAATCACTGGATGGCTGTTTTGTCCTGGTATGGGACTCTTCAGTGATAGTGTACACCCACGACTGATGCTACTTACGGGATTGAAACACAGAACCTTCCGTTAGGCGTGAGAACGCCTTACTTACGGACGAACGAGCCGGCAACTAACGGTGCTAACGTCTAACTCTGACCAATCTAGGTATTTTGTAGTGCCTCCACATATATTCCAGTTCGCTTGCATTTAATTTGATTAAGCCCTTTCGATTAATTTATTCGACCAAGCCATTTACGTAGCAACAATTTATATGTACCATTCGTTCTTATTATTATCTGGTTTGTACGAGCTCACACGACGTGTTCTACTTGTCATTTGACCTGGTCAATCATTCGTCGCCTTTATTCATGTGTGTGCATGCCTATTTCGCTTGTCATATGTCTGATTTATATTTGTCTGACTATATATTCTTAGTCATGCTCTATCTCTAGGACTTGGCTCTTAGCCTTCTCCAACGCGCTTCGCCTATTCATTCGCTTTCTTCGCCCATTCGTTCGCATAGTAATCTTGGGAGTTGGCTCATTGGCTTCTCCACATTGCTTCTCCTCTTCGCTTTGTGGTGCGTCCCAAATAAACGTATTCATCAATTTGTGTTCATCTTCTGATTTATAAACCGTCAGACGCTATTTAGTAACGATTGTCTGGACGAGTTAATTACGAAACTTAAGAACACGCACTAAATAGGCCACCACAATTCAACGCGACTCCACTCACTTGTCTTCGGTAGTAACTACCTACACCTGACAGGACTGAACTCCACTGGTCACATCTCACTAAAACTCTGAGAATTTCCTCACAAAGCTAATTACCAGTGAGCACATTAAGGGATTTTTCATTATAGAGTTGTTTATTACTGAAATCATGAATCATGGATGGTCGCTGCTGATGAATAGTTCCACAACAGGATGAAACATCCATCTTTCAGCGCTTTCAGGTTCCCACTGGAGGTCTAATTATACTTGATTCATGATTTCAGTAATCAGTAGTATTGTAGTGAAAGAGAACACAGGTGGGGAAACCGGATTGTGTTTAACGAAAATTACAGAGTTACTCAGTAAAATCGGAAAACCATATCGTAAATCGTTCAGATGCAAAATATCAGTTCATCATATCAAACTGGACTGTTCCTGTTGCAAAACATCAATCCATTGTCACTATTCATGCGTTTCATACAAATGCCATTGTGTTATGACTCTTCCTTTTTTGATCTTTCCCCAACTTCTGCTGTCAGACATTACGTTTACACACATCATATACTACTTATAAGTAGCTCGCACCACACTCGTTCCCCCTTTTAATAAGCTGTTGTCACTTTCAAAACAGGGACTCTGATCAGTTAATATCACCTTCCGTATTCCGTGACGCGCTACAATATGCCGGATTATTACTTCGGTCATTGTTCCTGCCCGCTGGTCTGGAATGGGTACGGCATCTATCCAACGTGTAGCGTTTACTAGTTCCCGTTGCTGGGACACGGCGGCAGGCGCACTCTCGATAAATTGCGACGCCAACAACTGTGCCCCCGACTCCCCATCCATACTCGGCAGCGTACGGCGCAGCAACATCGTGAGCTCCACAGGCAGCACCAACGGGTCACCATCAGCCGACAGCCTCGCCAACCGGAATCTCTGCGGCACCTCCTCCCTGTCCACCGGGCTGTCGAACTCCGTCATCAGCCGCCCGGTGACCGTCTCCCAGGCCGTCTTCCCGGCAGCACAGTCCAGGCTGTTGTATACCGCCTTCGCCTCACCTCACCGCAGCGTCCCCAGCACAGCCAACTCCGCCCCGAGCCCCTTCACAGTATATCTATTATATTACCAATCAGCGTATATATGTATATGAGTTATAACCGTAGAAAGACGAACAGTATACACTCCTTATTCATTTAAGAAAAAATTGATTTAACCAATAAACATTTATATCCACAAATAAACATTTACATTCAATGACTTGTTGAAAAAATAATCCATTGACCTGAGAAAGGAGGAAAAAAACAATGTTAATTTTCATCTGAAACACATTCAATTACATAATTTAATTTAACTAAAATGAGTTTAAGAATGCAAATGCTGAATTACTCACGGATGATTGATTTTTGATTATATTTTATCTAAAGTTTTCTTATTAAAACACTATCGAAATTTAATCAAAACCAATTAATTAACTAATTTAAAATTAATAGAGTTAATCTGAACATCATTCGAATTGTTTAAACATTAAACTACACATCATTGATTAATATTCCGTTGGTTAACAATAAAGTCATTTTTAGTACGACTTTCTGTAGTCTGTACAAGAATGTTTGGTTTTCACAATGAAAGAGCTTTTGTTCTTGATTTCAATGAAACTTGGTTTGGGGAGATAGTGCTTTGATCATAAATCTGCCTGTAACCGTTCTGGGGTTATTACAGGTCCCGAGACTAGATAAAGGTTGGGTATGGTATTTGGTAGACCCTATCCCGTAGAAATGCAACTCGCTAAAAATGAAATCGCTAACAAGGAAAAGTAATTCGTTGGTGGACGGCCTATGCTGCATTACCTGTAACAGGAGTAAGAAAGCAAGCAAGTAAGTAAGTAAGTAAGTAAGTAAGTAAGTAAGTAAGTAAGTAAGTAAGTAAGTAAGTAAGTAAGTAAGTAAGTAAGTAAGTAAGTAAGTAAGTAAGTAAGTAGGTAAGTAAGTTAGTAAGTAGGTAAGTAAGTATGTAAGTAAGTGCATAAGTAAGTAAGTAAGTAAGTAAGTAAGTAGGTAAGTAAGTGAGTGAGTAAGTAAGTAAGTAAGTAAGCAAGTAAGTAATAAAGTAGATAGGTAAGTAAGTAAGTATGTACGTGCATAAGTAAGTAAGTAAATAAGTAGGTGAGTAAGTAAGTAAGTAAGTATGTAGGTTTATCAGGGGGTAAGTAAGTAGAGAGGTAAGTAAGTAAGTAATTAGGTGCATAAGTAAGTCAGTAAGTAAGTGATTAAGTAAGTGCATAAGTAAGTAAGAACGTAAGTAAGTAAAAAAAATAATCTGGTATATTACTCAATATCTCAAAGAAATCACTCAGACTCATTGTCAAAACAATATAACCACATGATTTACTCTTCATACGTAAATAACTAATTGAAAATTGACTCGATACAACATTTAGTTTTTCAAAGAAATATGTAACAAACATGCTGCTTATTTTATGAAAACATTTCAAAATCAGAGAAAAACAATTTGAAAAATCTTTATTTCTTTAAAATTATATATATATATATATATATATATATATATATATATATATAATGGTTATTCTTGGTCGACTGGGACTTTTTTATTTATTGACGCATGAAAAACTGCTCCAATCAATCATATTACTTAAATCGGTCAGATAAAAAAATGCTGTTTATTTTGAAACTAGATAACACTCAATAGTTTGATAAATAAACTCATTTTTAAAACATTTTCATCAGTATCGACTCAACACTTTTAGTGTGTTGATTTAATTTGAATAATGTTCTCCTGCTGTTAAATTATGACCAGTGAAATTCAAACATATCATTGAATCCAGTGTTGACTTGATAAGATTCGTTAATGTGACGTTTGGTTTGTTCAGACAATAATATTCTTCATTGTGGACCGTGTTCCGCGATTTGACTAAAGTTTAGACGAATATGTATATATGGTCAACAAAATCTTCTTTTCAATTTCCGTAAATAGATACTTAGGCGAACCCCGTTTGTGCGATGGTTGTGGTGATTAGGAAATTAAATATCGATTCAGTTCGATGAGTTTATCCCAAGTAAATCGTTCACGCAGACAGACATTAGAATACAAAGTGTACAAGCAAATCGACGTGAAGTGAAGGCACGTTAGCTAACTTTGTGCCTTAAGGCTTAAATAAGACCTCATAAATGTGCTCACCAGTAACTAGCTTCGTAAGGAAATCCTCGTAGTCCTGATCAGTGGAGTTCAATCCTGTCAGATTTAGGCAAAAGTACTGTTAGGTTCGTCACTATGTATGCCTGAAGTCGTTACGGGTTCACCTTAGTCGATAAACGCGAACGAGATAAAGAACCAGCATCCAGGTAGGCTACCTTGATCCGAAACGGTTTAAGAGAAGTCTTGGTATAGCGTAGAAAGTATATTCCATAAACACCCAGCAATCACAATGCAATCAACCGTACAACTCGCGTTTATTTATACATCATAGGAACGTCCTTGGAACAGTCACAAAAATAGCACACTAAAATACGCAGCAGCCAATCACAGCTAAAGATTTTCCTGGTGGGAAATGTGATCTCAAGGTCATCTGATCGGCCAGTGTACGCGAATGTGAAATCCGAAATGAAGCCATTCATCAAGCGAGTTCTGGGGATCTTACATTCCCAACAAGTACCTAGCGAAGGCAATGAATGAGGTTGCCCAATCCATTGAATTGGTTGTATTCAGACAGTAACACCGCTGTATGCCGAATCAGTGATGTAGGGGTTTAGCGTTCGTATGCATGCAAGTCAGGGGTTCAAAACCTGCGAGTAGCAGGAATCGTGGATGCGCACAACCACTGGTGAGTCTCATACTAGGACACAAACGGCCATCTTTTCGTGCTTCTATGTATCTAATGCTGGTCTAACAATGATTCTTTCATGATATCAAGATAAAACAATGATCTCCATAATAGTTGATTACTGCTAGGTCATTGTAGTCAGGCAATATCAGGCTAGACATGTAATAAGCGAAGTAAAAGGCACATACACACATACGCACACGAATAAAAACTTCTAAGCATGTCAGTGAATAATAGACAAGGTTGAAAAACGTGTGAATAATGACTTGAAGAAAATAGTTCGGACAAACTCTAACACCTCCACATATTAGTACACAATACAAAAAAAACACCCTGTTCACACTAGGAAATGTAGCCGACACAAAATATAAGTTTTGATTTAATTAATCCAACTTTAGACTATCATCAAAAATACATAAAAAGATGATTTTTTTTCTAGACAGTGATTAGCTATTTTATTGATTGATCTGAATCGCTAAAACATTCTTCAGATCCGATTATTTTTTCTCACCGAATAATTTATTTCCTACAGACATCGCATGTAATCATCTTTCACTGGTAAAAAACTGTATAGTTAGATTGGAATTCAGACTAAACACTCTGGTAAATTCCATTCGGGATTTTCAGTCAATATAAATACCTTATAAATTTGAAGGTTGTTGTTACAAAATGTATCCATTAGAAATAAGCAATAAGCATACATAATTGGCTAGTTTATAGAATTCTAATTCCTGGAGACCTTCTCTGGTTACTGCCGGTCCCAAGCCTGCCAGATAAAGGAGGGGAGTTGGGCATATGGGCTTAGCGATCGCTTCGCGTAGAAATCCAACTCGCTAAACAAAAACCACTGACCAGGAAAAAAACAACTCGTTAGGCAGCGGCCTGTGCTTCTGTTAGGATATTCACCCAATATCCTAAGAGAATTATTGGTCGATTCCTATTGGTTAATTCCTACTAGTCAATTTCATGGTCGTCCTAGATATCAATGTCACTTGCTCCAATGTTGATTCTTATTAGTCGTCTTAACTGTCAATGTCACAGAATTCGATGCTGTTTCCTATTCGACCAAAATGTATAAGTACGCATTATCTGTAACATTTTATGACCACGACCAGGGCTCGGTCCCGGATCCCTAGTCCGGTGTCCTGATTCTCTTCTGGATTCGGACCTCGTACTTTCTGGATGCTTGTAGAATAAATGTTCTACTTCATATCATGCCTTCTTATTTTCACTGAATATGGGGGTTGAAACAATCGGATTTGAGTAGCACGTCGTATCGCCGGATCCTCGATCCTCGCTCTCGTTTTTCCGACTAAGTAAACTCGTAATAGTTCAAGTATATCAAGTTGACGTGTTCACCTGCAGGCGTAACAGCTTCACATTATCGGTACCAGGTGGCTGAAAGTCAGTAAAATTTAGAAAGATTTATTGATTCACAGTTGAAAATATGGTTTAAATTAATCATTTAGTTTTATTGTTAAAGTATCAATGAAAATGACTTGAAAAAAAATTCATCTTCAACTTTAGATTATTTTATCATCATTCAATAGGATTGTTTAGAATTCTTGATTGTCACTTTTAAAAAAAATGATAGATTTTATTGAACGAAAAAGGCAGTCGTCAACTTTGGGTTTTTTTTCTCGAAAATAAAAAAAAGATGACATTTTTGAGTTTTGAAAAGAAAAAATAACTATGAACAAAAACTACTTAATGACATGAGTAGGTATTTCCGTTTTTGAAAAAACTTCTTTGCTTTTTTTCATTACAGAGTTATAAAGAATGTTGTTTCTTACTGAAATCATGAATCAAACATTGTTAGACTACATCATTAGAAACCTGGTGGCACTTGTTGACCTATTCGTTCTTGTAGGAGACTCACCAATAGTGTGCACTCATGACTTCTGTCGCCCCAGTAGTTCAGAGGTTAGGTATTCGCAAGTAAGACCGAAAGTCCTAGGTTCGAATCCTGTGAGTAACAGGATTCATGGATGTGCACTGTTGATGAGTCCCAAATCAGAACGAGATGGCCACATTTTCAGTGTTTCCAGGTAATATCCTATAAGAATTATTGGTCAATTCCTATTGATTGATTCCCTACTGGTCAATTTTATGGTCGTCCTAGATATCAATGTCACGTGCTCCAATGTTGTTTCTTATTGGTTGTCCTGACTATCAATGTCACTTCAAATGTTGCTTCCTATTTGTCGTCTTAACTATCATTGTCACAGACTTCGACGCTGTTTCTTATACGACCAAATGTATAAATACGCGTTATGTGTAACGTTTTATGACCACGATCAGGACCAGGACTCGGTCCCGGATCCCTAGTCCGCGATCCTGATTCTCTTCTGGACTCGGACCTCGTACTTTCTGGATGCTTGTAGAATACACGTTCTACTTCATATCAAGTCTTCTTATTTTTACTCAATATGGGAGTTGGGATAATCGGATTTGAGTAGCATGTCGTATCGCTGGATCCTCGATCCTCGCTCTCGATTTTCCGACTAATATAAACTTGTAATAGTTCAAGTATATCAAGTTGACGTGTTTACGTGCAGGCGGAACACCGGGTTTCTAATGATGCTAGTCTAACAGTGATTGATTCATGATTTCAGTGAAAATTTCCTTTAATTTTCAGGTGAATTATATTGATAAATACTTCCTTTGATGCGTATAAAACATTAAGTATCCTAAAGAAAATTGCAGTCATAAGATTGATTAAAAGTGAACTGGATTTTAAAAATGTTCGTCAGTTTCATCAGTATACAAGCATTTGGTTTCAAGGTAATGTTCATTCTAGGGACTTCATGTAATCTCTCCCATTGTCTTGGATGGCTAACTGCCAACAGCCGAAAGAGTTGAAATCCACTGGACACGTCTCCTCACGAAGCTAATCACTTGTGAGCACATTGTGCGAGTTACGTAGGTTGTTGTTTATTACTAAATCCATGAATCAATCCGTGTGACAGTACCATTAGAAACTTAAAAGCACTGGATGGCCATCTCGTCCAGGTATGGGATTCATCAGCGGTGAGCATTCACGACTCCTGTCACTCAAAGGATTCAAACCTAGGTCCATCGGTCTTGCACGCAAAAGCCTAAACTCTGGACCACAGGGCCGGCATTTGCAGCGCTCGCTCGTAAGACCAAAGGTCCTTGGTTTAGAATCCTGTGAATAGCAGTAGTTGTGGATCCGCCTTACTAATGAGACACCTACCAGGACAAAGCGACTGTCCTTCAGTGCTTCCAGGTTTCCGATTGTGGTCTAACAATGACTGATTCATTGTTTCAGTAATAAGCAACAATCTCCAAAACTCCTTAATGAAAAATTGTTTCATTCTGTTATGTAATTCATTTCCAAAATGGAATGATTAACCAGTTTGTATATATATATATATATATATATATATATATATATATATATATGAACAAACCAGATTCCAGTGGATCAGGAATTCAGGAAGAAGCGGTGGAAGTGGATAGGATACACACTACGAAAAGCACCTAACTGCGTCACGAGACAAGCCCTCACATGGAACCCTCAAGGCAAAAAGAAAAGAGGAAGGCCAAAGAATACATTATGCCAAGAAATAGAGAAAGATATGAGAGGAATGAACAAACATTGGACAGAACTGGAGAGAGAAGCCCAGGACAGAGTTGGTTGGAGAAAACTGGTGGGCGGCCTATACTCCATTGTGGGTAACAGGCATAAGTAAGTGTGTATATATATATATATATATATATATAAATCCTGGTGATCGACTGGATCATGAGGAACTCAGCATCTGGAGTGAAGCACAGTATTCATTGGACAGCTATGACGTAGCTGTACGATCTAGACTTCGAAGATGATCTGGCTCTTCTATCGCACACGCAACAACAAATGCAAGAGAAGACGACCAGTGTAGCAGCAGCCTCTGCAGCAGTAGGTCTCAATATACATAAAGGAAAAAGCGAAATTCTCCGATGCAACACGACATGCACCAACCAAATCACTCTTGATGGGGATGCCTTGGAGGACATTAACACCTTTACACATCTGGGCAGCATCATCGACAACCAAGGTGGGTCCGATCCACATGTGAGGGCACGGATCAGCAAAGCAAGGGCTGCATTTCTACAATCGGAAAATATCTGGAACTCCAAACAACTTTCAACCAAAACCAAAATCAGCATTTTCAATACAAATGTCAAGACAGTTCTACTGTATGGAGCGGAAACATGGAGAACTACGAAAGCCATCATCCAGAAGATACAAGAATTTAGGAACGGTTGTCTACGCAAAATATTTCGGATTCGTTGGCCAGACACCATCAGCAACAACGAACTGTGGGAGAGAACAAACCAGATTGTAGTGGAGGAGGAAATCAGGAAGAAGCGGTGGAATTGGATAGGACACACACACTACGAAAAGCACGAGACAAGTCCTCACATGGAACCTTCAAGGCAAAAGGAAAAGAGGAAGGCGAAGGAACACTACGCCGATAAATAGAGAAAGATATGAGAGGAATGAACAAACATTGGACAGAACTGGAGAAGGAAGCCCAGGATAGAGTTGGTTGGAGAAAACTGGTGGGTGGTGGCCTATGCTCCATTGGGGTTAACAGGCGTAAGGCAGTATATATGTATATATATATATATATATCCTTTATTCGCTAAAATCAACAAAACGATAAGGTAAATACAACAAGATTTTGATAATAAAACATGAATATCGAAGCGATTACTGTTTTTATTTACAATATTTGATCACTATGTATATGACACTAGATTTCTGTTACAACCTGAGTACCGCTACAAGTTCACCTGACGACTGATACATGTTAACAGCTAGATCCTGCATAAATGATCATTTTTGAGATGGAATAGCTAGTCGGTTTCATGATTACTAAGAATGAAGACATCAATATCTGGAGGGAAGCGCAGTATTCAGTGGACAGCTAGGACTCAGCCGGACGATCTGGGCTTCGTGGATGACTTGGATCTTCAAACGCACATGCAACAAACAATGCAGGAGAAGACGACCAGTTTGGCAGCAGCTTCTGCAGCAGTAGTAAGTCTCAACATACACAAAACGAAAAGCGTAATTTTCCGATACAACGCAACATGAACAAATCAAATCACACTTGACGGTGAAGCTTTAGAAAAAGTAGAAACCTTTACGTATTTGATCAGCGAAATTGATCAACAGGGTGGATCTGATGCAGATGAGAAGGCACGAGTCGGCAAGGCAATGGCTGAATTTCTACTACGGAACAACATCTGGAACTCCAAACAACTATCGCTCAACACCACAGCCACAGTTTTCTATACAAATGTCAAGACAGTTCGAATACATGCAGCGGGATCTTGAAGAAGTACGGAAGCCATCATTCACAAGAGACAGGTGTTTATTAACAGTTGGCTACGCACAAGACTTTGGATCCGTTGGCCAGACACCATTAACAGCAATCTACTGTGGGAGAGAACAGACCAGATTCCAGTGGAGGAGGAAATCAGGAAGAAGCTGTGGAGTTGGTGGAAAGCATCCAATCGTGTCACGAAGCAGGCTCTAACATGGAACCCTCAAATTCATGGGAAAAGAGGAAGGCCAAAGAACACAATGATCTGAGAACCGGAGACAGATATGAAAAGCATGATCAAAAAATGGACAGAACTGGGAATACAAGCCCAGGTCACAGTAGATCGGAGAATACTGGTCGGCGGCCTATGCTCCATTGGGGGGTAAAAGGCATAAGTAAGTAAGTAAGTAAGCAAGTACATTTTCTGAATACTTTCAACTAGTTATTTGATAATATCTGAATAAAAGTAATGCTTTTCCACAAGTAGAGGATAACATGAAGATGTAGATATATCTAATTGACTAATTCTATTTAAGGTAGATAGCGCCTTTGAGATTCAAATACCTAATCACATTTGATCTTTTCTATACATTAGTAAGATTTAATCTTTACAATTCAAATCCTTTACGCTACAGTAAGGCATTATGACTGACATACAACTAATCTACAAAATGACCTATTACTTAAACAAGTCTTTTGTTTGTCGGTCAGTCATCTCAAACGTAGAACTTCGTACGTACGTACATTCGTTTAAGATGCCGTATCATATTGGCTCAGAGACTGAATTATCGATTCAGGTCCTATAGTGGTAGATGTAGTAAAAGTATTAGCGGTAATGAAGAAGATTACAGTTCGAAGATATTATTCAAGAAGTATAAGCCAGTGAAACAAATTTGAGAAGAGAGAAAGGTGGTGAGTAATTCAGAAGACTAGAATTTGCGAGAACACAAAGATTAGATGGACGTGCGCCACTGCAAACAATTTTGAGCCATGTCATTCAAGTTCTCTAACTATCGGTTACTGACGTCACGCGGACTCCAACCAGGTAGTCTACAGCTGTCAACATGACTCAGTTCACTTGTAAGTGAATTCATAGATTTGTGAAATGGTTTGATGTGGCCGCTCCTAGCTTTCTTTGAACCTATTCCTACATCACAATACCTCGCTTGTCGAGGTAGTCGGTGGTTGAACATACGTAACCCATGTTCCAACTACCACTACTGATAAAGTTTCAATACTTCATCTATTGATTTGCCATCCTTACCTAGTACTCTTTCCCTAACAAGTTTTTTTTGAGATACAGTTAGCTATTTACATTCTGTATGAATAAACTGAGAAACACAATACTTTAGTTTGCATATCATAGTTCAAAAATTCTTTGAAACAGCTTAGAATTTGATATCAGTCAAAGACAATATAACATGTTTCTGTATTTCAACATTCTTTTTAAAACATTTGTATGACTGTACTACTTTTTAATTTCTATTACATACCCAAAACTCACTTGGAAAAGGTCCTGGTTTTGATTTTTGGTGTATGTTTTCGAGCGAAGAGACGCTTAGTTGACCTACAGCTTACATTTCTCACCCGGAAAATCCTTGTTTGTGATTGGTTGATGGTTTGTTTTAGTACGCTATTTTGTGGCTCTTCCAAGGCCTTGGATACCATTGTATAAATAAGAGCTAGACCAAGCGCAAGCGCTCGGCCAAACAGGGTTCATCCCACAGACGTAGGCCGACATCATTGGTGTCCAGTACCAGTGCAGCACTGGAACCCCGGAACCATACTGAAGACCCTTGTTTAAGGGTCTTCGACGCCAGTTCACCCACTACATCGGAAGCAGAGTGTAAGGGACAACCACATACGGTCGGCGCCGATAGTCCAGGATCTTTACGGCTGCTTCCCCAAACAAATCGTCTAGGACTGCCTTCAAGCATCCTAGAAAGCCATATCCCTTAAACGTAATTCACACTCAGCGGACGGGATTCGGACCTAGAGGCGTTCAGTCGTAATCCCCCATAGTGGCAACCGCATACAAGCGGTGCCCCTGGGACAAACGGATTAGAATAGCCTATCGTATCACTGTATCGTTCGTTGACCTTCGTTCCGTTTATCGAGTTCGGTGTGAACGCCGTAATACCATTCAACCAACCATATCAATTTTCAATGAAACAAAAAAAACACAATTCATAAAATTTTCAAAAATATATAAATATATATATGTAAAATCGATATTGATATTGGATAGCAAAGCAAATTACAAAACAGAAAAACTTCACATTCATCCATTCATTGTTCCGCCCCATTGAGATTTGTGTTCATTGTTCAATATTTGCTCTGCACAAAATCTTTCTCACTTTTATTACAATTTTACACAAAATATTAATCATGATAATGATAGAAAGCACAGTGTCATTATGATCAAACAGGTAACGAAGAAAATCAATCAATCAGTCAATGCGAAAAGATCAGCGCAATCAGTCCAAGAGAAAATCGATCATCATCTCACACAACATTTGATCAACAACATGATTTAAAACAATGAAGAGTAGAAAAAAACAAATGAAATAACGATTGGATGATAAAAAAACAAGAGGCTATGAAATCAGCGGCAATTCATTATAGAGGAGGGATACAATAAATTAAAATACACACATACATATTTTACATAAATCAATTACATTTTTTTTGGTAAAAAAATAAATTGACACTGAACAGATCTCTCTTCTGTAATTGATGATGATGATAATCATTGTGTTTAAAATAAATTGACTTAGACATGTCCTTGTGGTGTGTGTGTGAGTGCGCGCGCGCGCTTTTCAATCAATAAAAGCGGTACTTGTGATTTATGCAGGAAAAAAAGTAATTTTACAACTATGCCAATGAAGCTCAATGTCGAAGGTGGAAAAGGCACACACACACACGCACAAACACGCACAGGATGAATAAAAAACCCAAATTAAGTACAAAGTTTGTGAGAATGAGATAGAGAGAGCAAGTAGGAAACGAAAAAAAGTAATGTGTAGAGAAAACAGTCAGTTTTTTTTCAAAATCCCATCAATCAATCGATCAGTTAGCCTGATTACTAATTTTACAGTGAAATATATATATATATATGAATATGTAAAAACATGAATAAAATTTTTTAAATGATTGAATTTTAAAAAAACGTTACTTGAAATACTACTCATCATTATTGCTCAGTAGTAGTAAGTAGTATAGTTAGTAGTAGTAGTAGTAGTACACAAAGAAAGCATAATTAATAGTTAATTAAGTTCATAATTATTGTCTTCAATGTATCAAAGTTAAAAAGAAACAAAATTAAGCATGTATGTCACTGTTTTGAAAATACAGGATATCAGTAGTAAAAAATAAGTAGTATATTCAAATAAACAAAAAAACAATCAGTCAATCATTCATTGTCATGATGTCGACATTTTGATGTGTACAGCAAAAAATCATGTCGAATTCATGGTTGTTGTTGTCGGAGTATTGGTGATCGTTGTTGGTAGATTCCCCGTAGACGATAAATCAGTCATATTCTTCATATGTCTATCAGATTCTTCATAAGTTTTTAAACGTAGACGAGCAAAATCTTCAAATATCAAATCGTCATCATCGTCAACAACAACGCCGCCGCCGCCGCTACCAATACGATTAGTGATTGACGGTGTTTTACTAATTTGTTTTGATTAGAGAGAAAGCAAAAAAGGAATGAAGTATTATTATGCAGTTGTGGAGTACGTTGAATTACTTTTAGAAATCATCAATCGATCAATATTAGACCTCACAATTAGGAACCTGGAAGCACTGAACCAGTAGTCAGTCAGTCAGTTGCAACGTAGAACTTCGTACGTGCGTGTACATCAGTTCAGGTTGCCATATCACATTAGCACAGAGAGATGCAAATGTCTAATCAAATCTCATAGTGATAAAGATAGTAGAGGTATTATTAATGGTGATGAAGAAGACTAGGGTTTGAAGATATTTATATTCAAGAAGTATAATTCAATGAGATAAGGTTAGAAAGACAAAGGGGTAGAGGTGCTGACGAATCCAGAAAATTAGGATTTGAGAGAACACAACGAATGGATGCACCGGGGCCATTGCAAACTATTTTGAGCCATATCGTTCAAGGTCTCCAACCATTGGTGACTTTCGTCTCACGGTATTCAACCAGGTAGCCTACATCTACCAACATGAGTCAATCCACTTGTCAGTGACTGAACCAGTAGAGTCCAATCCACACCGAAGACAGAGGAGGCTGACGTCACACAAGACCGGGAATTGATTGATGCCAGTTCAGTGGTCGAGAGCTTAGGCATTCGCGCGTGCAAGACCTAGGGTCTTGGGTTCGAATGATGTTGGCTGAGAGAGTCTTGAATGAGCACTGCCATTGATGAGTCCCCATACTAGAGGATCAAATGGCAGTCCAATGCTTTCAGGTATCTGATGGTCGTTTAACATTGATCGATTCACGATTTTTCAAAAGATTATTATAATATTTTATACATTCCTGCATACAAAACTAATTTTTATCATCGATATTGATTTTATGATAAAATTCACTTTCTTTTTCCAGTGACAACTCGTATGTACTAACTAGTTGAGTTTCATATCAATGAAAAATCATCGGCAGAAGATACAGATCGAAGAAAGGGGACAAAATCAAAACAGAGATGCAAACAACGACAGGTTAAAAGTCAATCACAACCAATCAAGATCGAGGACTACCGAAAAGCTACGAGACTGTAACGCCTGCACGTAAACACGTCAACTTGATATACTTGAACTATCACAAGTTTACCCTAGACGGAAAACAACAACCAGGATCGAGGATCCGGCGACACGATATGCTACTCAAATCCGATTATCCCAACC
Organism: Schistosoma turkestanicum; assembly: GCA_944470395.2. NCBI lineage: Eukaryota > Metazoa > Platyhelminthes > Trematoda > Strigeidida > Schistosomatidae > Schistosoma > Schistosoma turkestanicum. Next base: position 44,055,552 of record OX103972.1, on the reverse strand, counting down.
CCATATTGAGTAAAAGAATACAAGACCTGATATGAATCAGAACCCGTATTCTACAAGCATCCAGAAAGTACGAGGTCCGAGTCCATAAGAGAATCAGGATACCGGACTAGGGATCCGGGACCGGGTCCTGGTCCTAGTCGTAAAACGTTACAGATAATGCGTATTTATACATTTTGGTCAAATAGGAAACAGCATTGTAGTCTGTGACATTGACAGTTAAGACTACCAATAGGAAGCAACATTTGAACTGACAATTATAGTCAGGACAACTAATAAGGAACAACATTGGAGTAAATGACATTGATATCTAGGACAACCATAAAATTGACCAGTAGGAATTAACCGATAGGAATTGGCCCATTATTCTATTAGGATATTGGATGAATATCCTACTAACAGAGACATATATCGAGCAATTGGAATGGTTCACTTCTATCTACCAGAAGTTTGTTCTGATGATGTTGTTCAAGCAGTCAATGAATGCTCCACAACCGAACCCAATCCAGTTCAGACAATGAAACTCCGCCACAATCATCCACCTGAGAAACAAATTTTCTCCACCATGTTAAAAACTGGAGACTTTGTAGTCTCTTAAAGTCAATTTACGATTTGTGAAGTGCAACACAGAACTAGCGTTTCGTCTAACATTGGACTTGACATCTAAATGTAACTAGGATTTTATTAAGTCTTAGAGCCGATAACGTTCACATTTTAAATGTCAATGTATTACTTAAACCACTTACTAAGTGCAACTAGTCAGTAACTTCACTTAAAAAGAATATAATTCACTTTGAAAGTGTGTTTTCAGATTCTTTTTTACTTGTTAGTAAAACGGAACGACAATTTAATGAGTCAATGTTGATAGACGTATGTGTACCATGGGGTGGTTATAAGACCACCACCTTGTAATTTTAGCAACCAAAAAAAAAATATTGGCACGTATTCTAATTTAGGGTACAATAAGTTAACCGATGACATATTTGAATATATAGGTCGACATCTTTATGACTTTCATGACTTATATAAACATGGCACAAATCCATGATGCGTCACTGATAAGTGGATTCAGTCATGTTGGTAAGTAAAGACTACTTGGTTAGAGTTCGTAAGATGATGAAAACCGGTGGCTAGAAACCTTGAATGACATGGCTCAAAATCGTTTTCAATCGCGCAGGTACGTCCACTCTATGTGTTCTCGCAAATTACGATATTCTGAATTCCTCACCACCTCTTTCTTTCTCTATCTAAAGTTGTTTTACTGGATTAGACTACTTGAATAAGATCTTCGAATCCTAATATTTTCCATTACCACTAATACTTCTACTATCTCTACCACTAGTATGTAGATGATTACAGACTACATGGTTGGGGTCCGCCAGACTATTGTAACCAGTGGTTAAAGACCTTGAATGACATGGCTGAAAACCGTTTGCTATGGCGCAAGTGCATCCATGCTTTATATTCTCTCAGATTGTTATCTTCTGAATTCCTCATCACCTTTATCTTCGACTTTTTAAGTTTATTTCATTGAATTATACTCCTTGAATAATATCTTCGAACCCCAATCTTCTCAATTACTGTGAATACTTCTACTACCTCTACTACTATGGGATTTGAACTGACAATTGCATCTCTGTGTGCTAATGTGATATGGCAACCTGAACATAGGTATGTACGTACAAAGTTCTACATTGTAACTGACTGACTGACTGACTAATAAAAGAAACCGAAGTTAATGTATTGATCAATATTCATCAGGAAATGATTATTGATCTATGATTGGAACATTGAACTATTCAAGTGATCAATGAGATAAGTAGTACAAATTTCAATGTTCAAACTTTTGTACAGCGAAACAAAACAATAACTCATAAAATATTTTAGAATGAATTGTAAACCTGAAGAAAAAAAACAGGAAGTATTAGATCTGATCCTTTTGTTGGGGGTTAGATTATTCACTTCCGGTTGACCTACAAACTCCTACCCAAAGTTTGTGTTGCCTATGATGTTATTTAGTGTTCTAAACTCCACAACCTTTGAACACAAAAAGTTCCCCTACAATCATTCATCCGCCTGAGCGCTACAACTTGTTGTATTGATCAATATTCATTAGAAAAAGACTATTGATCTATGACTGGAACATTGAACAGTTCAAATGATCAATGAGATAAGTAGCACAAAGTTCAATGTTCAAACTCCTCTCTCCTACAATCATTCATCCAACGGAGCGCTACAAATTTTCTTCATCATCTCTCACACACTGTAGGAGAGAACAAACCAGCTTTCAGTTGAGGAGGAAGTCAAGAAGAAGCGTTGGAAGTTGATAGGACACACACTACGAAAAGCGCCTAACTGCGTCATACGACAAGCCCTCAAATGGAACCCTCAATTTCAAAAGAAAAGAGGAAGGCCAAAGAACACATTACGCCGAGAAATAGAGAAAGATATGAGAGAATTGAACAAGAATTGGACAGAACTGGAAAGAGAAGCTCAGGACAGAGTTGGTTGGAGAAAACTGGTCGGTGGTGGCCTATGCTCCATTGGGGGTAACAGGCGTAAGTAAGTAAGTATCTCTAACACACATTAACCCGAGACTTGAATACCATTTCTATCATGTTTCTTGCATCACCTCCTACCTAGGCTTACATAAAAAAAGCGAACACTGTTTGACACTGCCACATAATCTTCCTTGCCTTATCAAAAACAAGGGAGTATATTATTAGTTTGTTAAGAGTAAAATGTATTTTTTTTATTCAAAAATCTATAATTTGTATTTTCCACTCCTCTTGGTGCAGACATACACACATGCACACATACCATATCGACACTTTTCACACAGTGAGTGATAGAAGACATTTGCAGAATTTCAGACAATTACAATTACACCGAAATGTTTTACACTTACACAAACACACATAAAAAAATACTTATCCTATAAACAGTTCATCAACTAACTACCTCACTGACTAACTAACTAACTAACTACCTTGATAGATAAAAACCATGCTAAATTCAACATTGGATTAGATTTTGCACGAATTACATACGCATAGCAATGTTAAACATTTATTTGTTCGCAAGAGAGATCATTTGTACACACATATGTATGTGCAAGTGGAAACAACGAAGAATGCCTACTGACAGATAATAAATCAAATTTTTTGGTGTATAAATTTTTTTTTCCTAAGAAAGAATTTTCCGAAAAACTTATATTCCTTTTTTCATTAAAAAGAGATTGTAGTTTCATGAGTGAAATAATGAATTAATCATTGTGTTCGACTAACATTAGATATTTGGAAGCAGTGAATGGCCGTTTATTCCTGGAATGTGACTCATCAGCAGTGTAAATCCCTGACCACTGCTCGTGGAAATTGAACTGAGGACCTTAGATTTCGTGCGTGAACGCCGGACCTCTGATCTGGCATTCAGCATCCAGTACAAGGTATTGCACGACCTCATCCATTGTCTTTGTGTATAAGCAGTAACTACCGAAGACAATGTAATGAGGTTGCGCTAAATCCCTAGATTGATCAGAGTTAGATATTAACACCGTCGGATGCCGGCTTAGTGCTGCAGAGGGTTCGAATCTTGTGAGTAGCAGGAATCGTAGATGCGCACTACGACTGATAAGCCCCATACTAGGTCGAAACGGTCGTCCAGTGCTTTTAAGTTTCTAATAGTTGTCTAACATTGATCAACGCATGATTGATTTCAGTAATAAGCTTTTCTTCTCTCTCTGGAAATTGCTTTTTTCCACATGTTATGAACAGAAACAATGATGAAAAAGTTGCTTTCAACTCTACAGTTGTTTGTTATCTAAAGAAAAATTCCAGTTTAATTATGATTGGTTCAGATCAACAAGATAAGCGAATACATATTTTATTAACCAGCGTTGATCAATAGATTAGGAAGATGAATGATATTCCTGTTTTTTTCGTAAAATATTGTAAAGTGTGAAATTTCAACTTGGAAATGAAATATATATGCACACCTTATCAGTAGTTTCATTGAATTTTCACGTGTTCAATGTACAATGTTGAATTTAAACAAACAAGCAAACATTACTACACACATATATATTTGGTTAGTTTTGCCAACACGTGATTGGAAAGTGTCATTACTTACTTCCTTAGTCGCCTCTCCTCGTGATAAACTATCGATCAGTGTGTGTGTGTGCGTGTGAATGATGTCACATGTGTGTTTGCATAAGAAAAAGTTTTTTTACAATCAAAGCTAAAGATTGATTGATTCATTGAATTGAGAGAATGCATGCGTGAATATAGTTCAACTGTGATTTTTTGCGGATTGTGGTGTTTTGTTTTAATGCTGGCTTAATGGTTCAGAGGTGTGTTAGGCGTTCGTACGCACAAAACTGAAAGTCCTAGGTTTCAAATCCTGCGGGTTGTGGGGGAGTCTTCTTGGATGTGCACTGCCACTGCTACTGATAAGTAGTCTCATACCTGGATGAAAAGGTCATCTTTTAGTGTTTTCAGGTTCCTTATGCTGATCTAATATCGGTCATCAATCTCATGGTTTCAAAAAGTATTTCATTACTGTTTTATAAAAACGAAATACCTATTTAATAGGTGCACTCATTCATATTCTGGATCTGTGGGAAAAAAATCACTGGCAACACTGGGGCAGTTTTGCTTTATCTTAGTCGTTTATGTTAATTACGTCATGTCGTTGAAGATCATGAAAGATTATAGATATAGGAATAATTATTTTGTATACCTGTTAGGATATTCATCAAATATCTTGAGAGAATTATTTTTGTAAGTCTAATTCTGTTTGGTCAATTCCTATTGGACAATATTATGGTCGTCCTAGATAGCAATGCCACGTACTTCAATGTTGTTTCCCATTGGTCGTCCTAACTGTTAATGTCACAGACTTCAACGTTGGTTCCTATTCGACTGAAATGTATAAATATACGCATTATCTGTAACGTTTTATCACCCAGATCCCTAGTCCGAGATCTTCATCCTCTTCTGGACTCGGACCTCGTACTTTCTGGATGCATTTAGAATACAGGTTCTACTTCATATCAAGTCTTCTTCTTTTACTCAATGAGAGTTAGGAAACTGTGATTAGAGTAGCATGTCGTGTTGTCGGATTCTCGATCCTCGCTCTCGTTTTCCGACTAAGCTAAACTCGTAATAGTTCAAGCATTATCGAAATTGACGTGTTTAAGTGCATTCGTGACAATAACCTTATTATTCCTGAGCTAAAAATGGTTCATCTAGGCTTCGAAGATGATCTGGCTCTTCTATCCCACTCGTAGCAACAAATACAGGGGAAGACGATCAGTGTAACAGAAGTCTCAGCAGCAGCAAGTCGTCTGATACAACACAACATGAACACACCAAATCACACTTAATGGAGATACCTTGAATGACATAATAACATTTACATATCTGGGCAGCATCACTGATGAGCAAGGTGGATTTGATACAGATGTGAAGGTGTGGATCGGTACAACATTTTATTTCTACAAATGATGTACACCTGGAACACAAAACAACTATCAACCCCACAACAGAGTCACAATTTTCAGTACAAACGTCAAGACAGAAACTTGGAAGGCTAATTAAGGAAGGCATCATCCACAAGATAATAGTGTTTATTTAGTTTCTACGCAAAATACGTCACATCCATCGGCCAGACACTATCAGCAACAACCTACTGTGGCACAGAACAATCCAGATTCCAGTGGAAGATGAAATCAAGAAGAAGCACTGAAAGTCAGTCAGTCAGTCAAATGCAACGTAGAACTTCGTACGTAAGTACATCAGTTCATGTCGCCATACCACATCAGCACAGAGATGTAATTGTCAATTCAAATCCAATAGTAGTGAAAGTAGTAAGGGTACTAGAAGTATTCGGAGAGGTTAGGGTTAGAAGATATTATTCAAGAAGTATGATTCAGTGGGAAAAGTTTACAAAGTTGAAGAATCCAGAAGATTAGGATTTGAGAGAACACAAAGAATAAATGCACTGCCGCCATTGCGAAAGATTTTGGGCCATGTCATTCAAGGTCTCTAACCATCGATTATTATCATCTCGCGGACCCCAACCAGGTAGTCGACAATTACCGACATGGCTCAGTCCACTCGTCAATGACTTCATGGATTTCTGCCATGTTTTGGTTTGGCCGCCCCTAACTTTCTTCCAAACTACTCCTACACTACAAAACAAAGCTCGTCGAGGCAGTCGGTGGTTAGGCATACGTAACACATGTCCCAACCACCTCAACTGATGAAGTTTTATTACTTCATCTATTGATCTGCGACGCTTACCTAGCACCCGTTTCCTAATAACAGCGTTGCTCACTCGGGTGTCCCACGATATACGAGCGATGCTTCGAAGACACCTATAGTCGTAAACCAGTAACCTACGAATATCTTCTACTCTTACTGGCCATGTTTCACAGCCATAAAGTAAGACGGAGCGAACTACTGCGCAGTACACTCGTCCTTTATTCAGCAAACGGATATCTCACCTTCGCCATAAGTGACACAGGTTGGCAAAAGCCAATCGAGCTTTCTGTATCCGAGCTGAGATCTCGTCAGTCACCAGGCCATCGGCACTGATGAGACTCCCGAGATAAGTGAAGCGGTCTACACACTCGACTACTTCACTCCCTATCACTAGTTCACGTGCCGATGCAATCCTGTCTTGAAGCAACATTTTGCATTTCGAGGAGGAAACCTGTATCCCGAACATGCTTGCATTGTTGCTTAGGGTGGTCAGAAGACTCTGCATTTTGTCAGCGTCTTCACCAAGTAGGACTATGTCATCGGCATATCCTAAGTTAATAAGCAAGCCAAGCAGGTAAAAGGTCTACTCCTGAAAATTCAGACGAGGCTAAGGTTATTTCTAAGAGCATGTCTATGATAAAATTAAACAAGAATGAAGCACTGAAAGTAGATAGGACACACAGAGTGGAAAGCAGCTAACTGTGTCACAAAACAAGCACTTACTTGGAACTTTCAAGGCCAAATAAAAAAGATGAAAGTCAAAGAACACATTATTATTATGAGGAATGGAGATAGACATGAGAAGAATAAACGAAAATTAGACAGGGTGGATCTTCGAGAACTACCATAGACATCATCCGAAAGCACAAGTATTTATCAACACTTGTCTACACAAAATACTTCTGATCCGTTGTCCAACAACAACCTACTACGAGAGAAGACAAACCTGATTCCAGCGGAGGAACAAATCAGGAAGAAGCACTGAAAGTAGGATAGGATACACATTGTAGAAAGCACCCAAATGTGTCACAGATAAGCCGTGACTTTCAGCCCTCAATGTCAAAGGAAAAGAGGAAGACGAAGGAACTCATTACGCTGAGAAATGGAGATAGACATGAGAAGAATAAACAAAAATTTAGACAGAACTCCAAAGGCAAGTCAAGGACAAGAGAGTAGATTAAAGAATGCTAGTCGGCGGTCTATGCTCGAACAAACACCATAGATATATATATGAATAACTAGTTTAAATCACATTATTACTACTTACAAAGCTTATTCAATATAATCAAAAACAACCAAAAGTCAACTAACGTCAGAACCTTCGGCTAGACACTATCAGAAACAACCTACTATGGGAGAAAACAATCCAGATTCCAGTGAAGGATGAAATCAGGAAGAAGCACTGAAAGTAGGATAGGACACACACACTGTGGAAAGCATCCAACTGCATCACAAGACAAGCCCTTACTTGGAACTCTCAAGGCCAAATAAAAAAGATGAAAGTCAAAGAACACATTATTAATATGAGGAGTGGAGATAGACATGAGAGGAATAAACGAAAATTAGACAGGGTGGATCTTCGAGAACTACCAAAGACATCATTCACAAGCACAAGTATTAATCAATAGTCTTCTATACAAAATACTTCTGATCCATTGTCCAACAACAACCTGCTATGAGAGAAGACAAACCTGATTCCAGCGGAGGAACAAATCAGGAAGAAGCACTGGAAGTGGATAGGATACACACTGTAGAAAGTACCCAAATGTGTCATAGATAAAGCCGTGACTTGCAACCCTCAATGTTGGAAGGAAAAGAGGAAGACCAAGGAACTCATTACGCTGAGAAATGGAGATAGACATGAGAAGAATAAACAAAAATTTAGACAGAACTCCAAAGGCAAGTCAAGGACAAGAGAGTAGATTAAAGAATGCTAGTCGGCGGTCTATGCACGAAAAAAGATCATAGATATAAGCTTATTCAATATGATCAAAAACAGCCAATAGCCAACTACTAACTAACTAACTAACTAACCTGTCATTATTGATTCCATCATCCAATTTAATCAAATCATCGGTTATATTTACTTCTGTCTGATTAGAATGCAATAGAGATTGTGCTATGTTGTTGTTGGTGGTAGTTGTATGCTGTGTATATTTCAATTTTTCCTCTTCATCTCCTGATGATAAATTAGGCCGAAGATGTTTAGCATTATTGCCATCATTATCATCATGGTCATCATCATCGTTGTTGTTGTCGTTGTCTTCAAGCGCGAGTTTCAATGCAGTCCCATTGAGTTCTGGATCAGGTTTTGGATGTGTCAATGTAAACGGTAATTCGACGCTGATATCACTGAAAGAGTGAAATGAAGAAATGTTAAACTACAGTCGAGGTTTGTGTTTTTCTTATACATTTGAAATCATCAATCAATGATTGTTAGATCATACTATTAGAAACCTGGAAGCACTGATAGACGGCCGTTTCGTCCTGGTATGGGACTACTTATCAGTGGCAGTGCACATCCTCGACTCCTGCATTCCGCAGGATTTGAACCCGGGACCTCCGATATTGTGCGCGAACACCTAATCATCGGACCACTGGGCCAGCATCCAATGGCGTTATTGCCTAACTCTGATTGATCTAGGGATTTTGCGCGAACTCACTCATTTCTCTTTGGCAGTTACTGGCTACACCCGACAGGGTTGAACTCACTTCTCACTAAAACTCCGAGAATTTCCTCACGAAGCTATTCACTAATGAGCAGATTTTACGATATTTTCAACTACAGTTATGAAGATTAGTATTTTTTCTACACATTTGAAATCATCAATCAATCATCATTAGACCATCACCATTAGAAACCTGGAAGCAATGGATGGCCGATGGTTAGGCGTTCGCGCACAATAGCGAAGGTCCCGGGTTCGAATCCTGCGAGTAAGAAGCAGGAGTCGTGGATGCGCACTGTCTCTGATGTGTCCCATACCAGGACGAAACGGCCGTCTTGCACTGCTTCCAGGTTTCTAATGGTGATGGTCTAACAATGATTGATTGATGATTTCAAATAAAAGGCATTTCTGCAATTTTACAATCGTACAGTGTGGTAGGTTTTTGTGCACAAGGCATAGCTACAATCACTGTGCTACCTACCATATTTAAATCGAATATCTAATGGCAATTTTGAATTGTTGGAGTGAAAACAATATTTAACTAACGCTGATTGTTATTTATTCAAACTACTTTTTTTTGAAACCATCAATCGATGATCAATGTTAGACTACAATTCGAAACCTGAAAGCACTGAAAGATGGCCGTTTCGTCATGGTATGGGACTGCTAATGAGCAGTGGCAGTGTGCATCCACGACTCCTGCTACTACGCGCAGGATTCGAACCCAGGACCTTCTGGTCATGCACGCAACATCTGTCAGTCTAAAGAATAAAATATATTTTTTCACATTTCATGTAAATCATACAGTATTTTTACGCATGATACAACTTTATTTCTTCTTTGAATATCACATCTAGAGCGGGATCACAATTAACATAATTTACCAAAAACAAAAAGTGAACTATTTACACAATAGTCAGTGATTTAGAACATACAACTTCGTACGTACATACGTAAATCAGTTCAGGTTGCCATATCACATTAGCACAAGGATGCAATTGTCAGTTCAAATCCAATAGTGGTAGAGAGATAGTAAAAGTGTAAGCGGTAAAGGATAAGACTAGGGTTCGAAGAAATTATTCAAGAAGTATAATCTAGTGAGATAAATTTAGAAAGAGAAAGATAGAAATGATGAGAAATTCAGAAGATTGGAATTTGAGAGAAGACAAAGAGTGAATGCACCTGTGCCAGGTTCTTCAAGGTCTCTCACCATCGAATTACTACGATCACCTCGCAGACCGCAATCATATGGTCTACACTTATCTACATGACTCAGTCCACTTGTCCGTGACTTCATGGATGTGTACCATGTTTCGGTCTGGCCACTTCTAGCTTCCTCCCAACCTACTCCTGCATTACAAAACATAGCTCGACGAGGCAGTCGATAATTAGGCAGGAACATCCACACGATACATATCAATCTATAACAACATCCGCACAAACTTCAGATACAAGTGAAGCATTCGAATTTCTCCTCGTTCTTTTTAATGCTTCGTATGTGCTGCTACGAAGCATTAAAAAAAACGAGGAAAAACACCTGATGACTGACTATCTTCCAAAAGAACGGCTATCCACGCAACTTCATTAAAAAACATCAACCGAAACCATCACCAGAAGCGAAATCAAGCACAGGAACCAATAAACGCATCATCCTGCCATACATCAAAGACATATCGGAGGAGCATACAGCACGACTACTGAAACCATTTGGAATAGGTATGGCACACAAACCAACAGAATCACTTCAATCAATCCTGTATGCAGACCGAAGGACAAAATGACAAAGGGAGAAAAACCAAATATCATCTACAAAATAAATTTCTCAAAACTGCGAAAAACACTACATAGGACAAAGTGGACGACCTCTTCAGCTCCGTTTTCGTGAACATCAATTAGCAGTCAAACGTCACAACAACGCTTTGCTTATATCAATACACACCGACAATTATGGACACACATTCGATTGAAACAATGTGGAAATACTGGGTAGGTGGAGGACAAAAAACATTAAGGAATTCAAAACAGTGGTTCCCTTTGATAAATTTGAATAGAGAAATAAGAAGACATATTTTGTGAGATAGTAGTACCATTTCGTGCTTTCTCGTCAGTCACATACAACAACATGTTATTTGTGTAAATACAGCAGTTTTGAAGATAAGGTCAAAATTTCTTATTCAGCATGACATTCACTCACTAGAACCATGGTAAGTAAACAAAGGTCAACATACAGTTGTTTTTGAACACATAAAGTTGGACTTTTACGACCAATCAAGATAGCTTCAAGTAGTTTCAGTGTGTGTGGGTTTTGATTACATGTCACAACTCTAAAGGCTGATTTTGGATCAATTTGATGACCACTCATCATTAGATGTTTTGCAATGGACGAGGCTGGATTTCTTGATCGATTTTGAAATGATGGGCTAGGTTGATTAATCATGGATTTGATTAACCATTTTGGAATATGTTCCCCTATCCTGTCTTCCAATCGGCGATCTGTCTTCCCTAAGTAACTTTCTCCGCAGTTACATGTGAATTGGTAAATACAGTGGGATTTGGACTGAATCGGTCTTGGAGACTTGATTGGGGTAACTGAGATCGATTGGGTTGTTGTGATAAGCCTCAGATTAGCTGCATTGAACGTCTTTTTTATTGCAGCTGCAGTCTGTTTGGTTGTAATTTTCATGCAATGATCACCTTTAAAAGGTAACTGTAGGTACACTGGTTTCTTGGGCACATCAGTTGCTATCAGCTTCGTCATAGTTGTGTTCTGATGACCAATAAACGTTTCGGGATATCCGTTTGATTAGAGTGTGGGTAATAAGCTTGAATTCGTCGTTCAATGTATCAGCAGTGCAGATTCTACTTGCTCGAGCGAATAAAGTTTTGGAATTGTTAGAAGCTTGGCACTCAGGTCAATCAGAAATCAACAAACACATCGACAATGACCCAATTTATCAACCAATCAGGAAAATCATAGGTGACATAGGATCAAGAAACAGATCAAAAGAGGGAGATACAATCAAGGCAGAGTTGCAAAAGACGACACGTTTAAGGTCAACAGCAACCAATCAAGATCGAGGTTAACAGAACAGGTTACAGGTCAAACGTGGAAAAATTCGAATGCTTCACTTCTTCTATCTGAAGTTTGTGCTGATGATGTTGTTCAGTAGAAGAACAAAGAAAGCTCCACAACTAAAACACCCAGCTCAGAGAACGAAACACCACCACAATCATCCACCTGAGCTACAAGTTTTTTCCACCATCTCAAATATCAATCTATACTCTACTGAAAGTCACAATCTAAAAACTATAAGCAACTTGAGACAATTATATATTTACAACGAGTCAATCCGTATATGATGTACCTATATCAACAAACACTAATCATAGCGAAAGCTCTGAATGTCAATCAACAACGTGATAATCCAAATCTTTATTGAAAATGATACAAATTGAACACTGTTATTATTTTTTTCAAAAAATTCGCGCCAATCAATATGTACTTTTGGTTGGTTGGTTTTTAAAAAAACTCAAAACAGTCTATTAACAAAAAGTCACTAATGTGCTGATTGTCTGTCTGGTTAACTTACACCGCTTGTAGATATACATATATATAACAAAACGAATATGTAAAATCCTGTTGTTGTTCAAAATGTATCATGTCACATATAATTAATTCTAAGAAACTTGAACTTCTATTATAATCGGATTAACTGTTTTTTAAAATGTCTATTGATCAAAAGTGTTCAATGTGTTCAACAAGGTGTGTGTTTAACATTCAAATTCATCAAAATTAAAAAAAAAACACATGTGCAACATATACTCGCGCTCACCTTGACACAAATCCAAGCACTAAACGAACTTTTACACGATATTGTACAGTCATACCAAGATTTTCTTTATGATTCGGATTGTAAATACTGGTGAAATGATCAAAAAAGGAAAATTCGATAAGAATCTACTTTGAATACGGAAAGAAAAATGTGGGTGATATTTTGTTTTACAGTCAGTCAGTCAGTTGCAACGTAAGAACTTGGTACGTGCGCTTACATCAGTTCAGGTTGACATACCACATTAGCACAGAGAGACGCAAATGTCAAATCAAATACCATAGTGATAGAGATAGTAGAGGTATTATTAATGGTAATGAAGAAGACTAGGGTTTGAAGATATTTATATTCAGTGAGAGATAAGGTTAGAAAGACAAAGGGGTAGAGGTGATGACGAATCCAAAAGATTAGGATTTGAGAGAACACAACGAGTGGATGCACCGGGGCCATTGCAAACGATTTTGAGCCATGTTGTTCAAGGTCTCTAACCATCGGTGACTTTCGTCTACCGGACCCCAACCAAGTAGTCTACATCTACCGACATGACTCAGTCCACTTGTCAGTGACTTCTGCCATGTTTTGGTTCAGCCGCCCCTAGCTTCCTTCCGACTACAATCAACACGATTCTGAAGTTGTACAATGAATCTTGTTCGCGAAGCAGTTCGAAAGTTTTATTACGCAACAACTTTGTTGATTGTACTTCAGCTAATTGTATTAGTACACAACAGTGGAATATACATAAATGAGTGACAGTTTATTCAATTCATGTCAAGTTGTAACTCCACCTGGAGCCTTTCTAGGGTTAGTGCCGGTCTCAAGCCTGCTGGATAAAGGAAGAGGGTTGAGCATAAGGGGGTGGGGGTTAGCGACCCTATCCTATAGAAATCCAACTCGCTAGAAAAAACGCTAACCAGAAAATTAATTCACTGGTTGGTAGCCATATGCTCTCCATTAGGGGTAACAGGAGTAAGCAAGTAAGCAAGAAATGTTTAAAACTTGACTGAAAAAAGAATCTGACAAAGGCAACAGATATATATTTAGAAATAAATTATCTTCATCAGTAAAATTCAGCTTTGGGTTAAATATTGTGAATAAGTATATTTGTCTAAACAAGAATTTGAATGATTTTTTCTTCTGTTTAGCGTTTCTTTTTGTGGCCACTTAGTGTTCTACAGGATGAAATCGGCTAAGCCCATAACTCAACCCTCCTCCTTTAAATCCGGTGCTTAGGACCGGTAGTACCCACCCAGAGAGGGCTCCATGTGGAGTAGAGTACAGTTACGTTGTCCGTATCCATGTCACCTAGGAGACAGACTTATACCTCAGGCAACGGACGAAAGTTGCACAACATCATGGACTAATTGGAGTTAAGCATTAACATCCATTCGATGCCGCCTGCTCAGTGGCCAAACAGGTTTGACGTTCGCGTGCGAAACTGGAAATCCTGGCTTCGATTAGTGCTTGCTCACTGCCGACGAAACGGCCATCCAATGAGTGCTTCAAGTCATTTTCTAATTGCAATATAACTACGATCAGTTTGTGGTCACTATTTTTTTCTAGAGAATTAGTTTTCTACGCGATAGGATGATTGGCTAACCCTCCTCCTTTTTTCCGGCCTTGGGGTCGACAATAACCCCAGAGGATGCTACAGGTGGAGTAGAGTAGAGTAGAGTAGGAGGTATATATTTAGTATGTATTTTATCCTCTTTTTATCAATAGACAATGTGATGATAATTAATGTTTGGTAAAATACATATTACAATCGAATATTTAACATTGAATATTCGCTACAGGAAAAAAGTAAAACGATTTTTGTTAGGATATTCATCCAATATCCTAAGAGAATTATTGGTCATTTCCTATTGGTCGATTTCTATTGGTCAAAATTATGGTCGTTTTAACTGTCAAAGTCACGTACTTCAATGTTGTCTTTTATTGGTCATCCAGACTGTCAATATCATTTCAAATGTTCTTTCTTATTGGTTGTCCTGACTATCAATGTCACTTCAAATGTTACTTCCTATTGGTCGTCATAACTGTCAATGCCAAAGAATTCGATGCTGTTTCCTATTCGACCAAAATGTATAAATACTCATTATCTGTAACGTTTTATGACTACGACCAGAACCAGGACCAGGTCCCGGATCCCTAGTCCGGGATGCTGATTCTCTTCTGGATTCGGACGTCATACATCTGAATGCTTGTAGAATATATGTTCTACTTCATATCACGTCTTCTCATTTTTACTAAATATGGGGGTTGGGATAATCGGACTTGAGTATCATGTAAAGTCACCGGATCCTCGCTCTAGTTTTTCCGACTAGGTAAACTCATAATGGTTCAAGTATATCAAGTTGACGTGTTTACTTACGTGCAGGCGTAACAATTGTCAATTCAAACAATCAAAACATGAATAGAGCTATGGAGATAAATATTTTATGTTAATCACATGTGTCCATGTTTAAAATCGATTATTTGAATAAAGTTTTCGCTTTATGCATTATGAAACCAGTAGAATTTGATCAATAATGACTAGACGTTAACATATTATTATTCAATGTTCAATAAATAATTGGTTATGATCAACTGATCAAAAAACATACAATGAGAACAGATTGACTTTAAAATGTAGAAAAAAAAACATGTTCACAGATTTTCAACCAATAAAATCACTCAATTATGATTGTTAGTACTGATCAATGAAAAATTGATCGGTTTGAAGAGATCATTCATTCTTTATGAGTATTTTACTAATTGAACAGTTAGACATGATCGATAATTTTACGGTAATTCGTTTTTGATACAAAAGTAAGCACTCATAACCTGGAATGCTCGTCAATTGATATGCTTGAATGCTATATTACGAGTTCATCTTAGTCGGTAAACGAGAGAGAGAGAGAGAGCATACAAATGATACAGTGTTACGATAAGCTATTCTAATTCGCTGTCCCAGTCCCGGTTAACTAAATCAAGAAGTCTTAATAAGGAGTAGAGAATGTATCCGAAAATCACCCAAAGGGTACAAAGTTGCCTAGCATACAAATCGAGCTCATTTATACATGACAGAAACGTCCTTGTGAGGGTCACAAAAATAGCGTACTAAAATAATACATCAACCAATAACAGTCAAGGAGTTTCTAAGGGCGCGGAATGTAATCTCAAGGTCAACTGATCAGCCCATGCGCGAAAACACAAAATCCAAAATAAGGACCTTTTCAAAGTGAGTTCTGAAGATCTAACGTCCCTCTAAAATAACCCTACAAAGTATCAATCATGAAAAAAACTGGATGATAGCAATCAAAATAAAACCGTGATCATTTTTGATTTCAACTAGACTCCAGTGGAGGAAGAAGCTCTGGACGTGGATAGGACAAGCCCTAACTTGGAACCCTCAATTCCGACGGAAAGGAGGAAGGCCAAAGAATACATCACACCGAGAAACGGAGACAAATATAGGAAGAATGAACAACAGCTGGACAGAAATGGAAAGGCAGGTCAAGGGCAAAGTAGGCTGGAGAATGCTGATTGGCCCTTTATGCTCTATTAGGGGTAACAGGCATAGGTAAGTAAGTAAGTTTAAATATGTCGTGATAAATCATTGAAATCACCAGTCAATCACTGTTAGACTACCATTAAATAACCTGGAAGCATAGATAGACAGCCGCTCCGTCCTAGTCGTAGTGTGCATCCAAGACTCCTGCTACTCGCAGGATTCGAATCAAGGACCTTCGGTCTTGCGTGCGAACATCAAACTTCTGGACCACTGGGCAGGCCAGCATCCAACGGTATGAAAATGTCTAACTCTAATCAATCTAGTGATTTTGCGAGACATCACGGATTTGTCATTGGCAGTTACTGCCTACACCCGACATGGTTGAACTCCAATAACTCCATTAACACTGTAGGATGCCGACCTAGTGGTCCAGAAAATTAGGCGTTTTTGCGCAAAACCGAAAGTCCTAGGTTCGAAGACCGTGGGTCGCGAAAGTCGTGGATGTGAACTGTGACTAGGCTTTCAGGGCTTCCTGGTTTCTTATGTTGCTGTCAAACAATGATTGGTTGATGATTTTAATGAGCAAAAACACTAATCTCCATAACTCTAATTGAAAACATTGAATGAATATACACAAGTTAACAAACAAACATGATTCCAATCAAAACATGTTTTATTTTTTTAGCCAAGAAAAACATCACACACACATACATACATACAAACTTACATTGTAGATGAAGCAAGATTAGTATCTTCATGTTTTAATTTCCCATCCAGCGCCAGACCACGTTTATGTCGATTATTAGCAAGCAATGGACGTAGTTTGTATACTTTACACCAACCAGTTTGACTTGGTAAAATTGGGAAAGATTCACTATAATAAACACACACACACAAAATAAAATAAAAGAAACACAGTTTTGGTTAACAGCGAGCGATTGAATTGAAGAAGCGCAAAACACGAATGAACTGAAATCATTCCGCTAAAAAATGGTGATAATATGAAGGGGGAGGGGGCGGGGAATGTTATTCAGATAGGCGAGGATGGAGTAGAAATCAATGTGTAGTAGAATACATGCAGTTAGTTGAAAAGTGAATGCGCTTATGAGAAGAAAAATAACAACTGTTTTTGAACGATACTACGATACTGTATAAAAAACAAGAAAACAATTTTGGTTATTGGAAGATATAACCTTATCGTCATGTGAATTTTCAGGAGTAGACCTTCTACCAGATGGCTCGATTAAAGACTCAGAATATGCCGATGAAGACGTTGACAAAATGCAGAGTCTTCTGACCACCCTAGCAACAGTGTAAGCATGTTCGGGATGCAGGTTTCCCCCTCGAAATGCAAAATGTTGCTTCAAGATTGTGTTGCATCGGCACCTGAACTAGTGATAGGGAGTGAAGTAGTCGAACGTGTAGACCGCTTCACTTATCTTGGGAGTCTCATCTGTGCCGATGGCCTGGTGACTGACGAAATCTCTGCACGGATATAGAACGTTCGATTGGCTTTCGCCAATTTGCGTCACTTATGGCGAAGGCGAGACATCCGTTTGCTAACTAAAGGACAAGTGTACTGTGCGGTAGTTGGCTGTGAAACATGGCCAGTCAGAGTAGAAGATGTTCGTCGGTTATTGGTTTTCGATCATAGGTGTCTTCGAAGCATTGCTCGTATATCGTGGGACACTCGAGTGAGCAACGCTGTTATTAGGAAACGGGTGCTAGGTAAGAATGGCAGATCAATAGACGAAGCAATGAAACTTCATCAGTTGAGATGGTTGGGACATCTGCTGCGTATGCCTAACCACCGACTGCCTCGTCGAGCTTTGTTTTGTGGTGTAGGAATAGGTTGGAAGAAAGTTAGGGGCGGCCAGACCAAAACATGACAGAAATCCATGAAGTCATTGACAAGTTGACTGAGTCATGTCGTTAAGTGTCGAATACCTGGTTGGGGTCCGCGAGATGATAATAATCAATGGTTAGAGACCATGATTGACATTGCTCAAAACCGTTTGCAATGGCGCAGGTGCATTCATTCTTTGTATTCTCGCAAATCCCAAACTTCTTAATTCCTCATCACGTTTATCTTCCCCTTTTCAACTCTATATCAGTATTTTATACTTCTTGAATAATATCTTCTAATCCTAACCTCTCCAATTACTACTACCTCTACTTCTGTTGGATTTGAATTGTCAATTACATCGCTGTGCTAATGTGGTATGGCAACATGAACTGATGTACGTACGTAAGTACGAAGTTCTACGTTGCTATTGATTGATTGACTGATATTGGCAATTTTCAGTATGGAATTGTCATAATTTAAATTAACTTTTTATGTGCTTTTTTAAATCTCTGAAGAGGAATTATTGTCTCTTATGAAAAGGTAATCAGTCACATATCAGCCAGTACATCACACTCACGAGAGGGCGGTACACCTTCCATCTTTGTGAGTGATAATCCCCTTTGTATATATTATCTTGTAAATTGTAGTCAATAAATTTAAGTAACTCAATATCACAGTGAGTGAGTGTTGTTTGATGGTAAAATAGCTTTATGACAATGGGTAGAAAACATTGAAATTCCGTCAATAATAACCAAACAATTTTGAAATTAAGTACTAAATCGAGAATTTCTCAGAATTTTATCGTCTGTAATGACTCTACATTTCGTCTTTTTGTTAAGTTTCCAGTTCTATGTATGTGTTGTTGTTGCTGTTGTGTGACTCAAAAATAATCTCATTTTAATCATGAATGGGTGATCAGTGTTCACAAGAGTTTTCAACTTACACATATGTAGATTACCAAATAATATAATCTCTTCTGGGGCACAGTTTTGGAGGTTTGCGTTTTTACACATTTGAAATCATCAATCAATCATTGTGCATGCGCACTGCTGATGAGTACCAACCATAACAGGACGAAATGGCCGTCCAGTGCTTCCAGGTTTCTAATAAAGGTGGTCTAACAATGATTGATTGATGATTTCAAATGTGTAAAAACGCAAACCTACAAAACTGTGCCCGAAAATATCGTAACAGTGCTCACTAGTGACAAGCTTCGTGGGGAAATTCTCGGAGTTCTGGTTGAGAAGACATGACCAATGGAGTTCAACCCTGTCCGGTGTAGGCAGTAACTACCAAAGACAAATGGGTGAGGTCGCGCAAAATCCCTAGATCAACCAGAGTTAGACATTAACATCCGCTGGATGCCGGCCCAGGGGTCCGATGGTAAGGCGTTCGCCTACAATGGCCAAAGGTCCCGGGTTCGAATCCTGCGAGGAGCAGGAATCGTGGATGCGCACTGCTGATGAGTACCAACCACACCAGGACGAAACGGCCGTCTTGCACTGCTTCCAGGTTTCTAATGGTGTGGTCTAACAATGATCGATTGATGATTTCAAATGTGTAATAATCTCTTCATTTTGATAATGACAAACTAGTCATTGATAAATTTTGAAAATCCATTTGTTTTTTTAAAATCAGTCATGTTCATTATTCAATTCAATTAAACATGTTTGTTTTATATGCCTAATTGTCAAATCCAATTACGCTCACTCGTTCACTTTAATAATGAGCAACTGAATTTGTTTAAATGTTCTTACAATGAATGATTTTTACCTAGAAATGCTGTGTAAAAGTTGACGAACTTATTATAAGGGCTAGATATATCCAGGAGAAAAGTTTTCCTAGTTTGAATTAAATTATATCAGTCAAGTAGTACGTGATAATAAATTACTTTTCAGAGTTAATTATTCATAAATTAGTTTAATAACACAGAAATAAAAATTTTCATTCGATTAAGCTTGCCAACTAGCGTCGTCACTTATGAGGCAGGCGTGATATCCAGTCTGCTAAACAAAGGACGAGTCTACTGCGTAGCAGTTGGCTCCATCTTATTATATGCCCGACTGAAGCTGCTACCTTGACGTGGTGGTCGCGCTTGCCAATCGTGATGACCCAACCGAGCTATATTGACTGCAACATATGTTCCTCAAGGATCTGCCATGCCAGGCAGGTCGAGTGGAGAACGATGAGACTAAAAGCAGCTACTCAAGGTCTGAGGGCGAAGTCGTACTGCTGACTGACCGTAGAGGGGTGTGACAGCAGTAAGGTGTTTCCCTCGGATAACCAGCATCTGAAGCGATGCTGCCTTCTCACAAGGAAGGAAGGGTTAGAAAAGGTCGACTCTGAAAATGTCACACCTCACCCTACCTCACGGATTTCCGTCTCCGGAGGTGAGGGTGCCCACTAAAGGCCTTTAAGAGCGGAGTTAATCCTCAAAAAACCTTTCATCAAAAGGCCGTGCGTGACCGGCCTCAAGCAGTTGTCCCTTGGGCTCTGAGGTCACGCACCCAGGTCTCCAAGACCATCACTAATCTATCTTCCTTTTCAGGTTCCTCAAGAAACACCCTTCCACGGTGTGGGCAGCCGGGAAGTGATAACCGCCCTCATACCCGTAACAGCACACGAGACCAAGTCGGTCAAAATCAAATCCTATTATATGGCTGTGAAACATGGCAAGTAAGAGTAGAAGATATTTCGTAGGTTACTGATGTTCGATCATAAGTGCCACAGAAGCACTGGTCGTATATCCTGGGAGCATTGAGTAATCAATGCTAATGTTAGGATAAGGGTGTACTAGGTAAGGACGGCAGATCAATAGATGAAGTAATGAAACTTCATCAAGTAAAATGGTTGGGACATGTGTCATGAACGCCCAACCATCAAATGCCTTAACGAGTTATGTTTTGTGGTGCAGAGTTTGGCTAAAAGAAAGTTAGAGGCGGTCAGACCAAAAACATGGCAGCAATCCATGAAGTCACTGACAACTGAAATGAGTCATGCTTGTAGACGTAGATAGACTACTTGCTTGGAGTCCGCGAGATGATAATCATCGTTAGTTAGAGATCTTGTATGACACGGCACAAAATCGTTTGGAATGCACCAGGTAATCCACTCTTTGTGTTCTTTCACATTCTAATCCTCTAGATTCTTCATCACCTCTCTCTCAGTCAGGTGCAATGTAAAACTTCGTACGTAAGTACATCAGTTCATGTTGCCATATCACATTAGCACAGAGATGTAATTGACAATTTGAAACCCAATAGTAGTAGAGGTAGTTAAAGGTATCAGAAGTTATCGGAGAGGTTAGGATTAAGTGTTATACACACCTTAAGATATAACATTTTCCGGTTTCACATTCACAGTGATCGACATTTTACGAATGTGTTCACATACATTATATATTTGGCGCCGTACATGAATTGTTTATATAAACTAGACAAAGTACATAAATATATTTACAAATGGCTAATTTAAAATGTGATACAGTTAGTTACATTTGATTATTAAACCTTTTTTTAGAAAAAATTTTAATTTTGAATAATATACAAATAAATAATTTACTAGTGACTTTTTTCTTGATTTAAACAAATCGAAAATAAGATTGAACCTTGAAAATGGTAGTAACTATTTAAAAGTGACTGATACAATGTCAGACTATGATGAAATGTTCCTGACCGTGATGGTAATTCTCATTCAATGAGAAATATACTGTATATCGAGTATTTTCTGTAGAAGGAATACGTTTTATACATATATAGATAAACGTTTTATGAGTGTAGACGAGACAGAAGCAATTCAATGTAATACCACCACAGAATTTCACGACTCACAACTAGTTAATGTTACGCCTACATATAGACACGTCATCTTGATATGCTTGAACTATTACGAGTTTACATTAGTCGAAAAACAACAGCGAGGATCCGGCGACACGACATGCTACTCGAATCCGATTATCACAACTCCCATATTGAGTAAAAATAAGAAGACTTGATATGAAGTAGAACCTGTATTCTACAAGCATTCAGAAAGTACGAGGTCTGAATCCAGAAGAGAATCAGCATCCCGGATTAGGGATCCGGGACCTGGTCCTGGTCGTGGTCAAAAAACGTTACACATAATGCGTATTTATACATTTTGGTCGAATAGGAAACAGCATCGAATTCTGTGACATTGACAGTTAAGATGACCAATAGGAAGCAACATTTGAAGTAACATTAATAGTCAGGATGACCAATAAGAAACAACATTGGAGCAAGTGACATTGATATCTAGGACGACCATAAAATTGAACATTAGGAATTAACCAATAGGAATTGATCAATAATTCTCTGAGGATATTGGATGAATATCCTAACAGTTAAATACAGATTTTCAATACAGTTATTACTCATTGAAATCATCAATGAATCACTAACATTAGAAACCTGGAAGCACTGAAAGACGGCTATTTCGTCTTGGTATGGAATTATTTATCAATGGCAGTGCACGTTGACGACTCCTGCTACTATTAGCAGGATTTGAATTCAGAGACACCTGGTCTTGTGCGCGCGAACGCCTAACCTCTGGATCACTGGGCCGGCACCCGAATACAATTTTGAAGCTTGTTATATTTCACACAGAAAATAACATCTCATGTAATAAAACAGGATCTTCAACCTTTAGATAATAACATCTAACTTCATAGTTTCGAAAGTGTGCATATATACAGTCGGGAATGAAGTACAGTTCCAATTTTTTTATCATCCGGTAATCAACCAATGAACGTCTGCATACTCACATTAAATTCCAATGATATCAACCACCTTTACTCATCTTTAGTATAAGTTGAATATTAGGTGCGTGTCTGTTATATTGTCAACAAGCAATTGGTTACTTTGTCCGTTGTTCATTTGCAATCTTTGTACCGCTATTTTTTGTCAAAATCTAGTTTCGTACGATCAATAAGCGTCGATTTGAATTGCTAACTACATAATCGTTTGCATACACAGTACTTTGCAGAATACTGAACAAAGCCCGCGAACGGACAATGTCAGGCACCCCGTCTCCATTCCGATTTACCGGATTACGTAGGACCGCCTGACCCATGGACAACTACTGTTCCCATGGAACACTTCTCCACCTCGGCCTTCAAGGTTCTCACTTGAATATTTGCTACTACCACACTACTACACTATACGTCTTCATTAAAACAGACTCAGACAATGATCCACTGGCTGAGACTCATCAGCAGTGTGCATCCACAACTCTACAACCCGTTTCAAGCAAATTATCATGTGCTCACTAGTGACTAGCTCCATGAGGAAGTCTCTCCGATTTTCAGTGAGAACTCATGACCAATAGAGTTCAACCCTGTTCGAATGCTCACTGAAGACAGTGGATGAGGTCACGCGACACGATGGATTAGTCGAAGTTGGACATTAACAGCATTAGATGTTGGGCGATTTCGTACTATACCGAAGATCATAGGTTCGAATCCTGCGAATGGCAGGAGTCTTGGATGCCAATATCAGGATGAAACGGTCGTCTTTCAATGCTTCCATGTTTCTAATGATGACCTTATCATTGATCAATACACGACTTCAGTAAAAAAAAGTAACTCATCAATCTCCCCTACACAACTCTTTCTTACACTGTTAACAATCATTTGACAATGCTGTTGTAAATGGAACACGTGTTTTTCATGTGATTACCATGAAATACAATGTAACAGAAATCAATTTTGAACTGAATTCGACGAGATTAGCAAAACGCTGACAATGTCACTCACTGAATTCAGATATAATAATTACAAAAATCATTTTTAACCATGAAAATGAAAAAACTGACAAACAATCACATCTACATATTGTCAAAGTTCAATTATCAATGACTGTACAAATGTTGGTCGTTATTAGAAAAATATATATATATCTGTCTATATCTAACATGCACAAATAAATAGGTTGTGATCGGTGGATATTTTCAAGAGAAAACTCACAATCACGCACGCAGACACACACTCTCTGTATATTAATGAATAAATATTCCACAGTATAAGCAATTACAATGAAACTTACTCGGTTTCTAATTCATCCACAACACAATTATAACGATTGTTATTATGTAAGCATAATTGAGTGTATTGACGTACTGAATAGTTTGGTTATAAACATTACATAACATAATATAGAACATGTATATATATATAGACAGTGATTTTATATTAGTAATGTATAAATCCCCCCATGGGCGACAACATTTTATGCGAGAGAGAGTATACATGTACATTATGCATTGGTACGATCATGCCATTAGGAAGGAGTATTATTAGTAGTATTAGTAGTAGTATATATTGTTAGTAGTAGTAGTTAGCATGAAATGGTAGCCATAATGAAATGACAATCAGTCGATAAAAGTGAATAGGAATCAATGAACGAATGAACGGAGGGACGGATGGACGGACGTGCGAGGAAGCGAACGGACGAGCGAATAAACCAGATTAACGGGAATAATTGCAGCCAATACATGAAAAAAAATATTGGAAATCAATAATGCATGCATAGTGAAAAAGGGGAATAGAAAAATTTTTTTAAAAAAGCGTATAAAAATAAAATTAATTAGGGGGAAATAAACAATATGTACATATATGTGAGTTGCGGAAGTCGTCCTAGTTTGGGATATATCAACTGTGTGCCCAAATGCCCCCCCCGCATGCGGAAATCGAACTCAGGAACTTCGACCTCTTAGACCCTTAGTCCAACATCTAACAGTGCTAATGTTTAACTATATCAAGGATACAGAAGGCTCGATTGGCTTTTGCCAACCTGCGTTACTTATGGCGTAGGCGAGATATCCATTTGCTGACAAAACGATGAGTGTACTATGCAATAGTTTGCTCCGTCTTACTTTATGGCTTTGAAACATGGCCAGTCAAAGTAGAAGATGTTCATAGGTTACTGGTTTTCGATCATAGGTGTCTTCGAAGCATTGCTCGTGTATCATGGGACAACCGAGTGAGCATCGCTGTTGTTAGGAAATGGGTGCTAGGTAAGAATGCGAGATCAATAGATGAAGTGCTGAAACTTCATCAGTTGAGGTGGTTGGGATACATGCTACGTATGCCTAACCACCGACTGCCTTGACGAGCTTTATTTTGTAGTGTAGGAATAGGTTGGAAGAAAGTTAGGGGCGGCCAAACTAAAACATGGCACAAATCCATGAAGTCATTGACAAGTGGACTGAGTCATGTCGGTAGTTGTCGACTACCTTGTTGGGGTCCGCGAGATGATAATAATCGATGGTTAGAGACCTTGAATGACATGTCTCAAAACCGTTTACATCGACACAGGCGCATTCATTCGTTGTGTTCTTTCAAATCCTAATCTTCTGGATTCTTCAACACCTCTAGTTTTGACTTCCTTAACTTATCTCCCTGGATCATACTTCTTGAATAATATCTTCTAATCCTAACCTTTCCGATTACTTCTAATATCTTTACTACATCTACTACTATTGGATTTGAATTGACAATTATATCTCTGTGCTGATTTGATAATGGCAACATGAACTGATGTACTTACGTACGAAGTTCTACGTTACATCTTACTGACTGACTGACTGACTGAATGTTTAACTATAATCAGTCCGTGAATTCGCACATCCTTACCCACTGTCTTCAGTAAATACTGCCTACACCTCATAGGCTTAAACTCCGTCAGTCACTAGTGAGCACATTTTCTGGATTTTCATTATGAGGCTATGGAAATTATTGAGTTTCATTGTAAGACCATTATTAGGAGAAACCTAATAGTACTGGATGGCCGTTTCACCCGAGCAGTGGACTCATCTGTGATAGTGTGCATCCAGGACCCTGGCTCACAAGAATCGAACTGATAAATCCCATACTAGGACGAAATACCTATTCAGTGCTTTCAAGTTTCTTCTATTGATAGTCTAAAACAATGATCAATTTATTTAAATAATTTGAAAAAATAGACAATTGGAACAAAACAGAAATAAACTGAACGTATTTGAATTACTAAGCAACCTAGATGTTATGAATAATAGGTTGATTAAAATATCAGAACTAGTTTGGTGATCAAGTGCGCTTTGCTTTGCTAAGCTAAACAAAAAGTCATAAATGCTTACTTTCAGTCAATCAGTCAGTCATTTACAACGTAGAACTTCGTACGTACGTACTACGTACACCAGTTCATGTCGCCATACCACATTAGCACAGAGAGATGCAATTGTCGATTCAAATCTCATAGTTGTAGAGGTAGTAAAGGTTTCAGCAGTAGTCAGAGAAATTAAGGTTCGAAGATATTATTCAAGAAGTATAGTTTAGTGAAATGAACTTAAAAAGAGAAAGACAAAGGTGATTTTGAATTCAGAGGATTAGGATTCGAGAGAATACAAAGAATAAATGCACCTACGACATTGTAAACGGTTTTCAGCCATGTCATTCATGGTCTCTAACCACCGAATACTATCATCTCGCGGACCCTAACCAGCTTAGTCTACATCTACCAACATGACTCAGTCCACTTGTCAATGACACTTCGTGGATTTGTGCCTTGTTTTGGTCTGGCCGCCCCTAACTTTCTTCCAACCTATTCCTACATCACAAAGCATAACTTGACGAGGGAGTCGGTGGTTAGGCATACTTAACATGTATCCCAAGCACCTCAACTGATCAAGTTTCAATACTTCATCTATTGATCTGCCATCCTTACCTGAGACCCATATCCTAACTATGGCGTTGCCTACTCTGTTGTTCCAGGATAAACGCGCAATGAATCGAAGACACCTATGATCGAACATCAGTACCCTACGAATATCTTCTGCTCTTACTTGCCATGTTTCATAGCCATAAAGTCGGACTGAGCGAACTGCTGAGCAGAAGACTCGTCCTTTGGTTATCAGATAGATATCTCGCCTACGCCATAAGTGACACAAGTTAGCAAAAGTCAGTCGAGCCTTCTATATCCGCGCTGACATTTTGTCACACACCAGGCTGTGGTGCTGTGGTGCGAACTACTTATAAGTAGTATATGACGTGAGTGTCAATGTAATGTCTGGTAGAAGAAGATGGGGGGAAGATCAAGAAAGGAAGAGTTAGAAAACAATGGAATTTGTATGAAACGCATGAATAGTGACAATGGATTGATGTTTGGCAACAGGAACAGTCCAGTTCGATATGATGAACTGATATTTTGCAAATGAACGATTTACGATATGGTTTTCCGATTTTACTGAGTAACTCTGTAATTTTCGTTAAATACAATTCTGTTGCCCCACCTGTGTTCTCATTCACTACAAGGCCATCAGCACTGATCAGACTCCCGAGATATGTGAAGCAGTCGACGCGCTCCACTGCTTCACTACCTATCACTAGAGTTCAACCAGAAGTATCGCATCCGGAACAATGCAAGCATATGTTTAAAATTGTTGATATCTATTGTCAAATCTAGGTGTAAAAACTGTTAACATGTTTTGAAATGTATTCAATTCCCCCGCCTAGAAATCTATACTAGTCACATAAACATTACACATGTATATAGATAGCTATGTGGAACCGTTGGCTTTCCTTGATTAACTCTGATTTGACATAATTAAATGTCCGAAATTGTGTGTGTGTGTGTGTGTGATTTATTTTTGGTCTTAATAACAAAAACAATACATTATTATTATAATATGAAGTGTAATGTAAACGTTTGAAAATTTTTTTTTGATAAACTTATATAAACCTAGCTAAAGTGTATTTCACTTGTATTTCACAATAAACAAATTTATATATATATATTTGAATAGTTTATAAGTTTGTTATTATTTAAAGTCGAAAATTTTAATTGACAAGCTAACTGTGAATGTAAAAATTGTTAATAATTTAATCGTTCTAATCAAATAAAACGAGATGAATTTATTAAGTAAAGTGAATGGGTGAAGTTGCGCCTAATTCTTAGGCTTGTCAGAGTTAGACATTAACAACACCGTTGGATATCAGCTAGCTCAGTGGTTCTTGCGTTCGCACGCAAGACCGGAAGTTATGAGTTCAAATCCTGCCAGTAGTAGCAGGAGGCTTGGAGACGCACTGCTGATGAGTCCTCTACCAGAGGACGAAACGGTCGTCCTTCAGTGTTTTCAAGTTTTCTCATGGTGGAGTCTAACAAGATTTGACTGATGATTTCAAATGTGTAAAAACACTAATCTCCATAACTTCAATTGTAAAAACGAAAGTAAATCTATTCATGATGATTTTATTCTCAGAAAATATACAGACGAATTTACATCTACTCCTCGAAAAAGGGGGTGACTCATGAAAAAACGGAAACAGTCATCTTCTCAGTCAGTCAGTTGCAACGTAGAACTTCGTACCTATGTACATAAGTTCATGTTGCCATATCACATCAGCACAGAGAGATACAAATGTCAAATCAAATCCAATAGTGATAGAGATAGTAGAGGTATCAATGGTAATGAAGAAGACTAGGGTTCGACAATATTATATTCAAGAGGTATAATTCAGTGAGATAAGGTTAGAAAGACAAAGGTAGAGGTGCTGACGAATCAAGAAGATTAGGATTTGAGAGAGCACAACAAATGGATGCACTTGCACCATTGCAAACGAATTTGAGCCATGTGGTTCAAGGTCTCTAACCATTGGTGACTTTCGTCTCGCGGACCTAAACCAGGTAGTCTATATCTGCACACATGACTCAGTCGACTTGTCAGTGACTTCATGGATTTGTGACTTGTTTTGGTTTGGCCGCCCCTATCTTTCTTCTAACCTACTCCTACACTGCAAAACATAGTTCGTCGAGGCAGTCGGTGGTTAGGCATACGCAGCACATGTCCCAAGCACCTCAATCGATGAAGTTTCAATGCTTCATCTATTGATTTGTCATCCTTACCTGGTACTCGTTTCCTAACGACAGCATTGCTTACTCGGTTGTCCCAGGATACACGAAGACACCTATGATCGAAGACCAGTAACCTACAAATGTCCTCTACTCTTAACGGCCATGTTTCACATCCATATAGGATAACGGAGCGAACTGCTGCGCAGTACACCCGTCCTTTGGTCAGCAAACGGATATCTCGCCTACGCCATAAGTGACGCAACTTGGCAAAAGCTAATCGAGCTTTCTGTATATGAGCTGAGATCTCATCAGTCACCAGGTCATCAGCGCTGATGAGACTCCCAAGATAAGTGAAGTGATCTACACGCTCGACTACTTCACTCCCTATCACTAGTTCAGGTGCCGATGCAACCCAGTCTTGAAGCAACGTTTTGCATTTCGACGGGGAGAACCGCATGTCGAACATGCTCGCATTGTTGCTAATGGTAGTCAGAAGACTGCATTTTGTTAGCGTCTTCACTGAATAGAACTATGTCATCGGCATATTGTAGGTTAGTAAGCGATTTTCCTGGTAGAAGGTCAACCCCTGAAAAATCTGACGAGCTTAATGTTAACTCTAAGAGGATGTCTACGACAAAGTTAAACAAGAATGGAGATAGTAGACAGCCCTGAACAGTCATCTTAGACAAAAAACGAAGTATTCACGAATTGAATGGATTCAATTAGTTTTATATTACATGAAAACTGACTTAAAATGTGACGAGACTGCACTTAATTCAAAGTGAAGGTATTCAGATTTGATCAACGTTCAGAGTTGGTATATTTTAGGTCTAAGGACAAACACCTGAATTCTGTCATTTTTATGTGTGTTTTTCAGTGGAGCTAGTCATAATGTTCATGAGTGAACAAGCGCGGTGGTCGGCTCATTGAAACTCAACAGTAAATATCTTGTGACTATATACGACCGATTCGATAGAAAAGCATATACCGCTTAAACTTGTATGCCACCGAAATGAGTCCGTTTTCATATTTATTGGGATTGTATTTATAAACAAGACATAACGAATAGTCTTACTGGATTTTCGACTTTCCCTCCTCCAATTATCACATATTCACTTATGGCTAAAATTTCAATTCATATTTGTTCTGTCATATTTTTTTGACCCATTCTGATCAGTAAAAATAGTTGCCTACTTTTCATGACACTGTTAAAATTAATTTTCAGAAATTCAGTATTTATTGTATTAATTAGGAACAATATCTCCATGATCTTCGTTGAAATCATGAATCAATCAATGTTAGACTACTACTGTTAGGGACCTGGAAGCACTGTACAGCTCTATTTCGATCTAGTCTGAGACTTATCTTCAATGTGAATCCGTAACCCCGGAAGCGAAAGTCAAATCTGGAGGTTAAGCGTTTGCCTATGTGACCTGGGGCTTTGGGAGTGATTCCCGCTTGTCAGGTTATGGATTTGCGCTGTAGATAAGTCTCATGCCAAGAACAAAACATCCGTACAATGTCTCCATGTTTCTAATATAATAGTCTAACACTGACTGTTTCAATCTCTACAATCCTATAATGACGATTTCTATAATTCTGACTAAATTGTTGCCCATCACTACTATGTTTTGAAAACTATAGCTGTGATTTACCTATTTTCTGTTGAAAATCGAACATTTGATAGTATTAACTAATCGAGTCAGTTGAAAAAACTTTATCATTGTGTTCCAATTTAACTGAATTTCAAACCATTCGGAAAAATTTTACAAAAAAAGCCAGGAAAAGAGGAAATTCAAATATTCGACCTTGAATACACCGCCACTAATTTAAACAACCGGGAAATATTGAACAATTCATTAAAACAAACAACATTGAATTATTAAAAAAAACAAAAAACAAAAAGAGTATGACACACTACAACAAGATAAAACATACTCATCATGATTTGTGTTTGATATATATAAAGGTATTCATGAAAAATTCAAAAAGGAGGAAACTATATACTATTATAAAAAGATCGCAAACACACAAGACATTATTGGCATAATGTTTTCGATCATTCACATTCAGTAAACTAGATGAATGAATCAATTATAAGCAGTGATATATATACGCACATACATACATTCAAATGTACGTGTATTTACAGTGTGTGTGTGTGTGCACGCATGAAAGCTGATGATACTACACTAAACTAAACTATAGACTAAACTAAACTAAACTAAATTCATTTCTTACTCATATTCAGCTTCATCAACTGTAGATTTGTAGACAGCACGACTAAACAATGTAATGTTTGTGATTTG
Organism: Schistosoma turkestanicum; assembly: GCA_944470395.2. NCBI lineage: Eukaryota > Metazoa > Platyhelminthes > Trematoda > Strigeidida > Schistosomatidae > Schistosoma > Schistosoma turkestanicum. The sequence goes on along the minus strand of OX103972.1, from coordinate 44,024,304 downwards.
AATAACTTTATTGAGGGAAAAAAGTGTAATTAGAGAGGAAAAATAAAAGAGCATTATTACGAAAAGGGAGAAAAATATGTAGAGGCAAGTGTACATTTTTGGTTCATTACAATTTAAATGATATATAATCGGTTACTAATGGACGAAATGATGAATTGTAGCTATGGGAATTTTTCTCTGGTTAGCGCTTCTTTAGTGAATTAGTTTACTATAAGGGATGGGGTCTTCAACATCATGCGCAACCCTCCTCCTATAAGGTAGCCCCAGAAGGGGCTCCAGGCGGTCACAAAAATCAAATTGAAATTAGAAAGAATCATAAAAACGGAAGTGTCTACAAATGTTAGTACCGGTGATTATACTAATAATAATAATAATAGGCTAGAATCTAATCAGTAACAACCTACTGTGAGAGAGAACAAACACGATTCCAGCACAGGAAGAAATGAAGAAAAAATTTGCTGGACATGGATAAGGCAGACATTGAGAAAAGCACCGAACTGTGTCACTAGTTAAGCCCTCACTCAGAAGAGGATGATCAAAGAACATATTACGTCGAGAAATGGAGACAGACATGAGAAGAATGGACAGAAATTGGAGAGAACTGGAAAGGAAGGTCTAGGACAGAGTACGTTGGAGAAGGTTGACCAGTGGTCTATGCTCCATTGGGGGGTAACAGGCCTGAGTAAATAAGTAAGTAAGAATCCAGTCAACTTCATTACAATACAATACTTAAACTACGTGTCACCGATTTCATGTATGCATGAGATATGCACACTGGAACAAAAGTTGGCCTCTGAATACGCAAAAATCTACAACAAATAATAAAACCTAATTCAACCATCCAACAATCAATCAATTAATCAGTAGCAAAGTAGAACTACGTACGTACGTAAGTACATCAGTTCATGTTGCCATACAACATCAGCACAGAGATATAACTGTCAATTCAAATCCAATAGTAGAAGAGGTAGTAAAGGTATTAGAAGTAATTCGAGAGGTTAGTATAATAAGATATTATTCAAGAAGTAGAAACTAGTGAAATAGACTTGAAAAGATAAAGATAAAGTGATGAGGAATTCATAAGTTTGGGATTTGAGAGAACACAAAGAATGAATGCACCTGTGCCATTGTAAACGGTTTTGAGTCATGTCATTCAGGGTATCTAACCATCGATTATTATCATCTCGCGGACCCCAACCAGGTAGTCGACAACTACCAACACGACTCAGCCCACTAGTCAGTGACTTCATAGATTTGTGCCATGTTTTGGTTAGGCCGCCCCTAGCCTTCTTCTCCAACCTACTCCTACACCACAAAACATAGCTTGATGAGACAGTCGGTAGTTAGGCATACGCAGCACATGTCCCAACCACCTCAACTGATGGTTTCATCACTTCATCTATCGATTTGCCATCCTTACCTAGCACCCGTTTCCTAATAACAGCATTGCTTACTCGGTTGTCCCAGGATATACGAGCAATGCTTCGAAGACGCCTATGATCGAAAACCATTAACCTGTGACTGGCCATATTTCACAGCCATAAAGTAGGACGGAGCGAACTATCAACCATCCAACAGTAAGAAACATTAAAATCAACCGACTAGTTGACAGATATTTTTCTGTTAAGACGTTTTTATTTGAAAATAGCTTAGTATGAATATCCCAATTTATTGTTTCAAAAACGCTTAATTTAATCGTGCAGTCGCAGCAGAAAACATCCTAGTTTCTTAGACTATTTGAATATTTCAAAAGTACTATGTTTAAAAAAAATTAAATCTCAAGCAAGAACTATAAATAAACATGACATGAACTTGTAATCTCATAGAAATAGTTTAAAACTTTTTTTATTATGACCAAACCTTTGTCACCTCATGTTTGACTAGATTGCCAAATACTATCGTACATTTAAAGGCCAATTAAAAGCCATTATCTAACCAGTTTGATATGACAAAATGACGGGTACTTTTATCCTTTTATATAACAATCTTATCATGACATTTGTATTGAAAATCCTGATTTTGGTGTTGATTGATATCTGTTTGGAGTTCCAGATATTTTTCAACTGTAGAAATGCAGCCCTTGCTTTGCCAATCCGTGCCCTCACATCTGCATCCGATCCACCTTGATTGTCGATGATGCTGCCCAGATATGTAAAGGTGTTAACGTCCTCCAAGTCATCTCCATCAAGAGTGATTTGATTGGTGCATGTTGTGTTGCATCGGAGAATTTTGCTCTTTCCTTTATGTATGTTGAGACCTACTGCTGCAGAGGCTGCTGCTACACTCGTCGTCTTCTCTTGCATTTGTTGTTGAGTGTGCGATAGAAGAGCCAGATCATCTGCGAAGTCCAGATCGTCCAGCTGCGTCCTAACTGTCCAGTTGATACCGTGCTTCCCTCCAGCTGTTGACGTTTTCATAATCCAGTCGATCACCAGGAGAAAGAGAAAGGGTGAAAGTAAGCAACCTTGCCTGACACCGGTCTTTACCTCGAAAGAGTCGGTTAGCTGTCCTCCGTGCACGATTTTGCAGTTGAATCCATCATAAGAGTTCCGTATGATGTTAACTATTTTCTCAGGCACACCGTAGTGTCGAAGAAGCCTCCACAGTGTTTTCCTATCCACGCTATCGAATGCTTTCTCGTAGTCGATGAAGTTGATGTAGAGTGGTGAGTTCCATTCAATTGATTGTTCCACAATTATCCGTAATGTAGCAATTTGGTCAGTACACGATCGATCCTTCCGAAATCCGGCCTGTTGATCTCGAAGTTGGGCGTCAACGAAGTCCTTCATTCTGTTTAACAATACCCTGTTGAAGACTTTGCCTGGTATTGAAAGAAGAGTGATGCCTCTGTAGTTCTCACACTTGCTGAGGTCGCCTTTCTTTGGTATTTTGATCAGGTATCCTTCTTTCCAGTCTGATGGTACTTGTTCCTCATCCCAAATCTTCTTGAAGAGGATGTGAAATATTTTCGCGGTTGCTTCTACATCTGCTTTCATTGCCTCTGCTGGAATGTTGTCTGGTCCTGCTGCTTTGCCGTTCTTGATTTGTCTGATGGCCATACTGATCTCCTCAATTGTAGGTGCGCCAATATTAATTGGGAGGTCCGTGGATGCTGCTTCGATGTTGGGTGTCTTCAGAGGAGCTGGTCGATTTAGGAGTTCCTTAAAGTGCTCTACCCACCTATTTCGCTGTTCTTCAGTGTTGCTGATTACTTTGCCTTCCTTGTTTTTCACTGGTCGTTCTGGTTTACGATAGTTCCCGGCGAGCTTCTTTGTAGTTTCATACAATTGTCTCAAGTTTCCGTCTCTTGCAGCCTTTTCCGCCGTCATTGCTAGATCTTCCACGTATTTTCGTTTGTCAGCTCTGATGCTCTTCTTCACTTGTCTGCATGCTTCTGTGTATGCAGCTTGTGCGGTAACTTTCTCCGCTCTTGTTCGGCTGACATTGATTGATGCCTTCCTGTTCCTCCTTTCTTCAATTTTTGCGAGAGTATCAACAGAGATCCATTCCTTATGATGCTGCTTCTTGCGACCAAGGACCTCCTGACATGTTGAAGTGATTGCCTCCTTAATCCCTTTCCAATTGTTCTCCAATGTTGTGTCCTCTCCATTGTGTAGATCCTGTAAGGCCTGGAACTTATTGGTGAGGGCTATCCTGAATTCGTTGAGCTTTACAGTATCCCGAATGATAGTCAAACTAACTCTGCAAAATTCCTACTCAGCATGTCATAAAATTAATTGAAAACAAACAAGTAAAACTGATATGCTTGAATGCTATTACGAGTTCATCTTACTCGGTAAACAGAGCGCAGATCAATGAGGCAGTGATACGATAAACTATTCTAATCCGTTTGTCCTCAGCCACGGCTAACTAAATCAAGAAGTCTTGATAAGGAGTAGAGAATGTATCCTCAGTCAGCCTGATGCAACGTAGAACTTCGTACGTACGTAATTACATCAGTTCATGTTGCCATACAACATCAGCACAGAGATATAATTGTCAATTCAAATCCAATAGTAGAAGAGGTAGTAAAGGTATTAGAAGTAATTGGAGAGGTTAGGATTAGAAGATATTATTCAAGAAGTATGATTCAATGAGATAAGTCTAGAAAGTCAAAAATAAAGGTGTTGAAGAATCCAGAAGATTAGGATTTGAGAGAACATAGAGAATAAATGCACCGGCGCCATTGCGAACGACTTTGAGCCATGTCATTCAAGGTCTCTAACCATCGATTATTATCATCTCACGGATCCCAAACAGGTAGTCGATAATTACCGACATGGCTAAGTCCACTCGTCAATGACTTCATGGATTTCTTCCATGTTTTGGTCTGGCCGCCCCTAACTTTCTTCCAACCTATTCATTCCTACACTACTAAACAAAGCTCGTCGAGACAGTCGGTGATTAGGCAATCACTCAGAAATTACAAAGTTGCTAAACTCGCAAATCGAGTTTATCCATATACATGATAGAAACGTCGTTGGGAAGAGCCACAAAAATACCATACTAAAATAATCCATCAACCAATAACAGTCAAAGATTTTCCCAAGTGATAAATATAATCTCAAGGTCAACTAAGCGACTTATGCGCGAAAACACGTAAAAATCCCAAATTAGGATCCTTTCCAAATAAGTTTTGTGGAAATAAACTTCTCATTCGATAAAATTTCACTAATCACAAAACTCGGAGAACAAAAAAAAACAAAAAAAAACAACTGATTTTGAAGAAAATCTTTTGAATTTTTTTGAATTTCATCTATTGACAATTGAATCAGACCAATCCGTTCAACATTCACTAGATATTTTTTTCAATATTTCATTATTTATTGAAAGCTAATTTGTTTGTGTCAATAAAGAAAGAGGCAGGAGCGTGGGACAGAGGGAGTGAGCGAGTGAGTTAAAACAAAACAAGACAAAACTGGCAAGTTGTTGTTGTTGTTGTTGTCGCGGGAAAAAAAAGCCAATCGTCTCGCAAACACAACCTACATACACAGAACAATCAAAATCATATGGATGCAGCAAATAGGGATTCAGCATTATTGAATAAGTTAGTTAGTTAGTTTACTTGAATTGTATTATGATGACGACTATGGTATTTTTTTTCACATGATGACGTCATAACTAAGCTAGACATTTTGTCTAACCAAAAATTATCAATATACATATATTCATATTCCGATTGTCACACACTGTTCATAAACAATTTTCATTAGAAAAATATCTATACACACACTATGTGGTAGTATGTGGAAAAATCAGTTTGAAAATTCATTCAATAACCGGACAAGATTTTCAAATAGAATGTCCGAATTTCAAACTAATGTGATTACGTAAATACAATTTTTAAAAAAATATATACAGATATATGCGAACAATAATTCTGTTTACGATTAGATCGTCAGTCAACAGGTTTTACTCTCTAAATTACATGAATATGTGTATATGAAAATGTTTAACCAACCAATCAAGGCAATTTATGAGTCAATAATCCTGTATATTTTTTTGAAAAACATTTGAAATCATCAATCAATCATTGTTAGACCCATACTATTAGAAACCTGGAAGCATTGAAAGATGGCCGTTTCGTCCTGGTATGGGACTACTTATCAGTGGCAGTGCGCATCCAAAACTCTTGTTACCAGCAGGATTCAAACCCGGGACTTTCGGTACTGTGCACGAATGCCTAACCTCCTGATCAATGGGCCGGCATCCAAAGGTTTTAATGTGTAACTCTGATTGATCTAGGGATTTAGAGCGACCTCATCCATTTGTCTTCGGTAGTTACTGCCTACACCCGACAGGGTTGAACTCCATTGGTCACGTCTTCTCACGAGAAGAACTCCGAGAATTTCCTCACGAAGCTAGTCACTAGTGAGCACATTTTACGATATTTTCAATTAGAGTTACGGAGACTAGTGTTGTTTTTACAAATTTCAAATCATCAACCAATGATTGTTAGACCACCATTAGAAACCTGGAAGCACTGAAAGACGGCCGTTTCACCCCGGGTTCGAATCTTACGAGATGCAGGAGTCGTCGATGCGCACTGCCACTGATGAGTGTCATACCAGGAAGAAACGGCCGTCCAGTGCTTCCAGGTTTCTAATGGTGGTCTAACAATGATCGATTGATGATTTCAAATGTGTACAAAGAAACACTCATCTCCGTAACTCTAATTCAAAAAAATTCCTGTATTTGTTAGTAATTCTCTGCCTCTTTCCGTTTATATTCTTCACTATCCACGTAGATACACACTTCTTATTACGTAATGGTTTTAATGTTTTGTAATGATTATGATTTCAAGTCTATTTATCCACGACGTATGACCTAATATTGACAAAAACTTTTGTTATCGTATTTTATAATTTTCTAACTACTATCACAGTACACCTGTCGTCTTCCTACTTATCAACTTGTACTTTTCCACCTAGTAGTGTGTGTCAAGTGACGTAATCTCTATTTCATTTCATTGTGATTATTGACTCAGAAATTGCCTTGATTGGTTGGTTTAACATTTTCATATGTAAATATTCATGTATATTAGAGAGAGTAAAGCAGCCTGATGACGATCTAATCGAAAACAGTAATATTGTTCACTTATATTTGAGCTGGGCAGTTTGGTTGTGCAGAATTTCATTGTTTACTTTCGAAGAACAAACATCATAGGCAGGTGATGAAATGAAGTATTCGAATTTCTCCACATAGCAGGACGTGTAACTTGTTCTGTTAAGCTCGAAAACGTGAAGTGATTCGAATACTTCACTTCTTGGCCTGAAGTCTGTGCTACCGATGATGTTTGCTGTTCAGAAGAGAACAGTGAAAGCTCCACAACCAAAACCTGTCGGGGACGTTTGATCCCCAGAATTCACTTGGAGAGGGTCCTAATTTGGATTTTTTATGTTTTCGCGGATAAGTCGCTTAGTGGACCTTCGGCTTACAATTCCCACTCGGATAATCCCTGAGTGTCATTGGTTGGTGGATTATTTTAGTAAGCTATTTTTCGGCTCTACTCAAGGGCGGTTCTATCATGTATAAATAAACTCGATTTTCTAGGTGCTTGTAAAATAATTAATACACTCTCTACTCCTTATCAAGACTTTTTGATACAATAAGCCACTGCAAGAGATAAACGAATTCGAATAGCCTATCATGTCACTGGATCATTGATCTTCTCTCTCTCATTACCGAGTATAGTGAACTCGTAATAGCATTCAAGCATATTAATTGACGAACTGATGATGTTTATTGTTCAGAAGAAAAACAACTGAAAGCTCCACAACTACCAAAACCTCGAGCTCAAAGAATGAAACTCCTCACCACAATCATCCCGTCAGTCGGTCAGTCAGTTGCAACGTAGAACTTCGTACATATGTACATAAGTTCTTGTTGCCCTATCACATTAGCACAGAGAGACGCACATATCAAATCCAATCCCATAGTGATAAAGATAGTAGAGGTATTAATGGTATTAAAGAAGACTAAGGTTTAAGATATTATTCAAAAAGTATAATTCAGTGAGATAAGGTTAGAAAGACAAAGGTAGAGGTACTGACGAATCCAAAAGATTAGAAATTGAGAGAGCTCAACAAATGGATGCACTTGCGCCATTGCAAACGATTCTGAGCCATGTCATTATTCAAGGTCTCTAACCATTGGTGACTATCGTCTCGCGGACCCCAACCAGGTAGCAGCCTACATCTACAAACATGACTCAGTCCACTTGTCAGTGACTTCATGGATTTGTGCCATGTTTTGGTTTGGCCGCCCCTAGCTTTCTTCCAACCTACTCCTACACCACAAAACATAGCTCGTCGAGGCAGTCGGTGGTTAGGCATTCGTAACACAATCATCCCCTGTATGAGCTACAAATTCTCTCCATCATCTCAATCTCACCATACAATGTATATACATCATTAATAATCAATAATACTGATGTCCGACAATAAAGATTCGCAAGATTCACAAATCTATAAAAAAATCAAAACTAGTTAATATATGTAAAATACGTGTTGTAGTCTATGTGAAAATATATTTACTTACTTACCTGATAATTTAATTTTTTTCACTGTTTTATTTGAATTATTATCAACCAAAACATTGATATCGATTGATTCACCATGATAATATTTCTAATTTTTAGTGGAGTTGGTGTTGTAGTAGTATTTTTTTTGTCATTCAACGGATCATGGAAATGAACATGGAGTGAAATGAAGCGAAACAAGTAAGTGGATGAAAACGACAGATCAATATATACAAATACATATAGCTATAATGAGTGTGAAAGACAGCGTCTTGAGTGCATACTACTTACAAATACTACTCATTAGCTCGTCGAGGCAGTCGGTGGTTAGGCATACGCAGCACATGTCCCAACCATCTCAACTGATGAAGTTTCAATACTTCATCTATTGATCTGCCATTCTTACCTGGCACCGATTCCTGATAACAGCGTTGCTCACTTGGTTGTCCCAGGATACACGAGCAATGATTCGGAGACACCTATGATCAGAAACCAGAAACTTACGAATATCTTCTACTTTGACTGGCCATGTTTCACAGCCATAAAGTAAGACGGATCGAACCACTGCACAGTACACTCGTCCTTTAGTCAGCAAACGAATATCTCGCCTACGCCATAAGTGACGCAGGTTGGCAAAAGCCAATTGAGCCTTCTGTATCCGAGCTGAGATTTCGTCAGTCACCAGGCCATCAGCACTGACCAGACTCCCCAAATAAGTGAAGCGGTCTACACGTTCGCCTACTTCACTTCCTATCACTAGTTTAGGTACCGATGCAACCCAGTCATGAAGCAACATTTTGCATTTCGACGGGGAGAATCGCATTCTGAACATGCTTGCATTGTTGCTTAGGGTAGTCAAAAGACTGCATTTTGTCAGCGTCTTCACCAAGTAGGACTATGTCATCAGCATATTCTAAGTCAATAACCGAGCCAGCAGGTAAAAAGTCTACTCCTGAAAATTCAGATGAGGATAAGGTTATTTCTAGGAGCATGTCTATGATAAAACTAAACAAGAATGGAGAAAGTCGACATCCTGCGAGTAGTAGCAGGAGTCGTAAATGCGCATTGCCACAGGTGAGGAGTCCCATACCAGAGGAAAAAACGGTCATCTCTTAGTGCTTCCGAGTTTGGTCTAACAATGATTGATTTACGATTTCAATAGAAGTCTCTTGTATAATATATATCGTGAATGAATACTGACACAATGATCTGAAAATGAGCCTAATTGCGAACAACACCAACCATTATGTGTTCAACTAGTGGTTGGGTTAAAAGGCGTACTCTGCCGGAGCGAAACAGCTGTTCAATTTGATTTTGATTTTACATGTAACTATGATCTATTTATGATCTTAGTAAAAAGTAGTGCCAAAAAAAGCTTACAATCCACATTACCAACAGATCTCGATTCTTAGAATTGAAGCGCGTAAATTTTCAGTCATAAAACGTTTTTATAATGAAATTCAGTCTAGTCACGTAATCAGTGAACAATTTTTAAAAAATTTCATTTTGTATTTTTTTCTAACTGATTAAACTTGAGAAATAAAACTATCATCTACTGATTGGTTGATTGAATTTCAAATTACAACTTAAATGCACGAATATTATTGTTGGATAAGACAGAGGTAATAAACACTCCATTTCAAAATGGATACATTCTTAATTGAGTAACTCACGTAAATAAATTAAGTACAACACACATCACGATATATCGCTAATATTCTTACAGTAAACGAATGTATAACAGTCATTGAACACATAAAATGTGTCTACTAAACCCTGGTTAAACAACTGTGGTGGCCGACGTCAGGCTCACCATTTGTGGTGTGCCAATTTACTGCGTGTTCTTAATTAAGCCCGGTAATTAATTAGCTCGTCTAGACAATCGTTACTAAATGGCGTCTGACGGTTTATATATAAATCAGAAGGTGAACTCGTAGTGTTGAATACGTTTATTTGGGACACACAACAAAGCGAAGCGGAGAATCAATATGGAGAAGGCCAATGAGCCAACTCCCAGGATTACAATGCAAACAAATGGGCGAAGGAAGCGAATGATCAGGGGGAAGCACGTTGGAGAAGGCTAATGAGCCAATTCCTGGAGATAGTGAGCATGACTAAGAAAATATAGTCAGACAAATATAAGACAGACATGCGACAAGCGAAATAGGTACACATGGATAAAAGCGACCAGTGGTTGACAAGGTCAAATAACAAGTGGTACATGTCATGTGAGCTCATACAAACCAGACAAGAACGAATGGTACATATAAATCGTTGCAATACAAATGGCTTGGTTAAATAAAAATTAATCGAAAGGGCTTAACCAAGTTAGATGTAAGCGAACTGGAATATATGTGCACTACAAAACAAACTGTTTTCATACAACCGTGTATTTTAAAGTCACCTCTTTTTTAACCATCACGTTTATGTTTTGCGTGTATGTTTCTGCAATGCTGCAGTTGTGCAAATAGTAGAAGTTGCCAGATCGCGAACAAATTGTTTTTAAGGCTCATTTGAAAAACACTAACTTCAAACTAATACAGACCAAGTCTAAAACATAATTCTGATCAAAACAATTCATACACTAACCTCTCTGTGTGCTAATGTGGTATGACAACTTCAACTGATGTACGTATGTATGTACGAAGTTCTACGTTATAACTGACTGGCTGACTGACTGTATATATGTTTAAGTCTTATACTTAAGGATGACCCCCCTGCCCCAAATAAAATCAATTTTACTTTGTATATCCACATACTGTCAGAAAATGATAAAACCCGAATCATATGACTTTATATTAAAATAAAGGTCACCGAATTCAAAATATTTTCATAGTTGAAATGACCAACTGACGTAGGTAAGACCACAATTAGGAATCTAGGAGCACTGGACAGTTGTCTCATCCTAGAATAGGATTCTCCTAGATAGTGTGCACCCACGACATCCGCATGCGAAAATCAAACCCAGGAACCTCGGTCATGCGTGTGAGTGCTCAAACTCTATACTACAAAGCCAGCATCAAACGGTGTTAGTATCTAAAACTTCAACGAATCCGTGGTGTTGAGCATGCACGACTTCTGCAACTCACAGGATCCAAACCCAGCAACTTCGGTCCTGCGCGCGCGAACGCTCACTAAGGACTACTTTCGTAAAGAAATTCTCAGAATTCTAGTGAGAGGCTATGACCGGTGGAGTTCAACCCTGTCAGGTGCAGGCAGTAACTACCAAAGACAAATGGGTGAGGTGGCGCAAAATCCCTAGATCAATCAGAGTTAGACATTAACACCGTCAGATGCCGGCCCAGTGGTCCGATGGTTAGGCATTCGCGCACAATACCGAAGGTCTCGAGTTCGAATCCCGCGGGATGCAGAAGTCGTGGATGCGCACTGCCACTGATAAGTAGTCCCATACCAGGACGAGACGGCCGTCTTTCAGTGCTTTCAGATTTCTAATGGCGCTGGTCTAACAATTAATTGATTGATTTCAAATGTGTAGAAAAAAGAAAACACAAATCTCCAAAGCTCAAACTGAAAAAAAAAAAGGAAAGTAATGTGCTTACTTACTTCTTTATTTAATGAAACTTCCAAACGCAGTGTACCAGGACTCATAATGAATTCTTTCAATACAACTGCCGAAGGTTGTGGAGCTGGTTCCTCTGGTGCATAAGTCAATTTACGTATAGCTAGTCGAACAGAATTCCTATTGATTTTTAAATGAGGTACAACAACAACAACAAAAAAAGAAAGAGACAAGAAAGACAAATCATCATACTACTACTAATACTACTGATTTAACATTGAAAACAAAAGCATTTTTACCAAAGTCATGATTAGAAAAACGAATTCTAATAAGCTTTTTGTTTGTTTTTTGCATTTTAGAAAGCAGCTGAACGCAAAATTGGATTACGCAATACAGAAATCACTTCAGAATCATGGTAAACAAACATTAAAACTGCTAATAATAAAAATAATCGGATCGATAAAAATGCATAATGATGATCTGTCTGGTGTTGGTAAGTAATTTTTTAATATTTTTTTTAATCCATGCATGCATAAACGTATTGCTAATCAGTTATATTACATATTTACATACAGTGTGAAATTGATATGAGTTATTAGCGCAAGCTGTCATATCAAAATAGATTGAAACAGTTTATATTTAACGAAAACGAAGGAAGCGGAAAGAATTTGAAATGTCAAAAGGGAAAACGTATACAATATTAAGAAATATTGAAAGTGATGATGAAGAGTCATTGTATATGATTCCAAACGATGTTGGTTTCAATCTCCAGCTACTGACCAGCTGGACTACATAACCAAGTACTTACTTACTTACTTACGCCTGTTACCCCCAATCGAGCATAGCCCGCCCACCTGTTTTCTCCAACCAACTCTGTCCTGGGCTTCCCTCTCCAGTTCTGTCCAATGTTTGTTCATTCTTCTCATATCTTTCTCTATTTCTCGGCATAATATGTTCTTTGGCCTTCCTCTTTTCCTTTTGCCTTGAGGGTTCCATGTGAGGGCATGTCTCGTGACGCAGTTGGGTGCTTTCCGCAATGTGTGTCCTATCCACTTCCACCGCTTCTTCCTCATTTCCTCCTCCACTGGAATCTGGTTCGTTCTTTCCCACAGTTCGTTGTTGCTGATATGGTGTCTGGCCAATGAATGCGAAGTATTTTGCGTTGACAACTGTGTATAAACACTTGTATCTTATGGATGATGACGTTTGCGGTTCTCCAAGTTTCTGCTCCATACAGTAGAACTGTCTTGACATTTGTATTGAAAATCCTGATTTTGGTTTTGGTTGAAAGTTGTTTGGAGTTCCAGATATTTTTCAGTTGTAGAAATGCAACCCTTGCTTTGCCGAATCCGTGCCCTCACATCTGCATCGGATCCACCTTGAGTGTCGATGATGCTGCCAAGATATGTAAAGGTGTTAACGTCCTCCAAGGCATCTCCATCAAGAGTGATTTGGTTGGTGCATGTTGTGTTGCATCGGAGAATTTCGCTTTTTCATTTATGTATGTTGAGACCTACTGCTGCTACACTGGTCGTCTTCTCTTGCATTAGTTGTTGTCTGTGCGATAGAAGAGCCAGGTCATCTGCGAAGTCCATAACCAAGTAGCCTCTATCTATCGATCTGACTCGAAAACAACATTCAATAAAATTCATAGGCACTGATGTTATGTTTTGTTTTGACTACTGATAGAGTGCGTCTAACCTCGTCAGAGTAGGCAATAGTCAGGCATACTTATTTAGCACATTTCTCAATATGACCTATTACCCTATGCCTAACACATCCACACTGCTCACTACTCAACATGTGAATATGGGTCTGTTAGTTGACCTTGGTCTTATCAGTCAGATTATAATGATAGTACACGATTTGGAATTGTCAACTGTCGTATATATCTGAGCACTATCAACGATCAATTTGTGCTGTGCTACATCTACTGTACAATTCCCTAATTCAAACTTGATCCTTTTTGTGTGTGCAAACATCACATAATCAATTCTTCATTTTTCTTCATAATATTAGTATTCTGTTAGGTTCGTCACTAAGTATGCTTGAAACTATTACGGGCTCATCTTAGTCGATAAACGCGAACGAGACAATGAACCGAAACGGCTAAGGAGAAGTCTTGATAAGCGTAGAAAGTATATTCTACAAACAACCAGCAAGCACACAATGCAATCAAGCACACAAATCTCGTTTAATTATACATCATAGAAAAGTCCTTGGGAGAGTCACGAAAAGTAGCACACTAAAATACACAGCAACCAATCACAGCCATGGATTTTCCTGGTAGGAAATGAAATCTCAAGGTCAATTTATCAGCTCATGCTCGCAAACATAAAATCCAAAATTAAGGCATTCATCAAGCGAGTTATGGAGAACTAACGTCCCCAACACATTCCTTGTAATTCTTACGTATCAGTTATTAAGTTCATCTTCAGATGTACATGAACATAACTCACTCAGTCAGTCAGTTATTTACAACGTAGAACTTCGTAAGTAAGTAAATGAGTTCAGGTTGCCATATCACATTAGCACAGAGACGCAATTGCTAGTTCGGATCTGTTGGGGATGTTAGATCGCCAAAACTCGCTTGATAAATGCCCTAATTTTGGATTTTGTATTTCTGAGCACTGGCTGAACAGTTGACCTTGAGATCGCATTTCCCACCAAGAAAATCCCTGGTTGTGATTGGCTACTGTGTATTTTAGTGTGCTACTTTTTGTGACTGTCCCAAGGACGCCATATGTGTGCTTGGTTACACTGTATGCTTGCTGGGTACTTGTAGAATATACTTTCTACGCTTATCAAGACTTTTCGTTAGTCATCTGGTCAGTTAGCGTATCTGGACGCTGGTTCATTGTCTCGTTTTCGTTTATCGACTAAGGTGACGACCTAGTGACAACCTTAACACAATCCCATAGTGCTAGAGATAGTAGAAGTATTAACGATAATCCGAGAGATTAGGACTTCAAGATATTATTCAAAAATTATAATTCGGTGAAATAAATTTAAAAATATAGAGAAAGATAACATGAACACGGCACTAAAATAACTCATCGATAAAAATAAAAGTTTCATCAAATTGTCATCATTTTATTGCCTACTTCATTTCTGTCGTATTTTTATTATCTTTTACTCATTTTTTCCATTGAATAAAAGTTTTAAAAAAAGGAAATCTGCGAAGAAAATGTTAATTTCGTCGTGTTAGTGGGACATAGATGGAATTAAAGCATGACTACGTTGCTGCGCGCTGATTGGCTAATTTCCTACCCAATCAGCGCCTGACCGAATCTTGAAGAACAGGGTAGAAGATTCTCGTATTGTTAGCTGTATGCTGATTGGTTAAATCTAATCCAATCGATCACGTGAATTACTATCCAGATGCTTCTCATATAAATGCTATAAAGAAACTAACGTTGTATCTATTTTGCCTTCGCCTTCGGCTTCTTATTTCCATTTAACCTTGCTGTTTGGAATATAATCTTTTCCTGTTCAACCGGGAACTTGTCCAGTGTATTGTGGTCAGAGAATACTAAGCAATACGATTTAGCTGGGAATCATATAAGCAAGCGTAACAACACGTCGTTTAGTTGATTGTTGCACATATTCAATACAATTACAAAAAACAGAACCCATAAATCAAACTTCAAACTTCAAAAAAAGAATGTTAGTTAATAATGCCAAAAGGTTATTTGTTACTGAAATCATGAATTAATCATTGTTAGACTATACAGTATTAGAAACCTAGCAGCACTGGAAGACGACCGTTTCTTTCTGGTATTGGACTCAGAATGCCCAATATAGTGATTAGCTTCACAAGGAAATTCACAGAGTTCTAGTGAGAAGACATGACCAGTGGAGTTCAATTCTGTCTGGTGTAGACTATTGAGTCAGATTGCGCGAAATCCCTAGAGTGATCAGAGTCGGTCATTACCACCGTTGGATTACGGCCAAGGAGGAGGAACGAAGGAGAATACAGGTGAGGCCAACCGAATCGTATTTATCTCAAGTTACAGAGTTAAATGGTAAAATGGGAAAACCATATCGTAAATCGTTAATTTGCAAAATATCCATCCATCATATCGAACTGGACTGTTCCTGTTGCAAACAACATCAATCCATTGTCACTATTCATGCGTTTCATCCAAATCCCATTGTGTTCCCACTCTTCCTTTCTTGATCTTCCCCCGTCTTCCGCTGCCAGACATTACGTTGACACTCACGTCATATACTACTTATAAGTAGCTCGCACCACAATCGTCCCCCCTTTTTTTAATAAGCTGTCGTCGTAGTCTTTCAAAACAGGCACCCTGGTCAGTTAATATCATTTTCGGTATTCCGTGACACGCTACAATATACCGGATTACCACTTCGGTCATTGTTCTTGCCCGCTGGTCTGGAAGGAAGGAGTCGTGGATGCGCACTATAGTCCCATATTGCGACCACATAGCCATCCAGTGCTTCTAGGTTTCTAATGATGTTGTTGTTGTCTTACACTACTGATTACAAAAACAACAATCTATATTATAACTCTCTAATGTAAGAATTTGATTAACACATATCCAAACAAAATAAAAGGTTAATTTTTAATCTCTATCTCTCTCTCACTCTACACTTCATATTACAACACCATGGTATAAAAAATGATCAAATCACCAACAAAATTACATGATGGATGAGATTGGGGTAGAAGCAGACAGAAACAGAAACAAACACACGCAATCAATTTAAATTATCACACAATTAATTAATCGCAGATTATTAGTAGTGATACTGCAAAATAGTGAGTTGGTTAATTATCACGATTATTATAATTATGATTATTATTATTAGTACTAATTGGATAAACATTCACCGTTTATTACACTGCAATTGATGATTGTTCAAGCGGTAGCTTATAGCTCCGCATAAAAGTAGACGGCTGGAAAAATTGGAGTAAATTTGAGCTGTAATCAACAGTTTTGGGTAATTTAAAAATGAAGAAAAAAATGGAAAATACTATGAGCAAAAGAATTCAAAATCAAATCAAATTAATTGATTATTTAATCGATCAATCACTTAATGAGTGAATGGATGGATGTTACACATTTTTGAAACCATCATGAATCGATTCAATGTGTGATCAGTATCATTAGAAATGTGGAAGCATTGAAAGATGGCCGTGTTTAGTCCTAGTGGCAGTGTGCATCCACGACGACTCCTGCACCTCACAGGATTCGAACCTAGGACCTTCGGTCTTGTGAGCAAACAGCTAACTTCTGGACTAGTGAGTTAGCCAGCGCCCAACGGTAGTAATGTGTAATTTCGATTAATTCACGGAGTTGTGCAACCTCACATATACTGTCTACAAACGAACAGGTCTAACATTGATCGATTCATGGTTTTAAAATGTGTAAAACGTAACAATCTTCACAACCCCGTAATGTGCTGAATATGTTTGCCGAAAATAATTGGCAAATTAAAATGGTTTTCTTCTTGCCATTAACAAAACAACACACGCACACACACACATACAATTCAGGGAATGATAAAGATAGACTGTGCAGACACAAGGATTTCGATAAGAATAACCAGTGGTCCGATGGTAAGGCGTTCACCTACAATGCCGAAGGTCCCGGGTTCGAATCCTGCGAGGAGAAGGAGTCATGGATGCGCACTGCTGATAAGTCCCATACCAGGACGAAACGGCCGTCCAGTGCTTCCAGGTTTCTAACAATCATTGATTGATGATTTCAAATGTGTAAAGACGCAAACTTCCAAAAATCTGCCCCAAAATATCGTAACAGTGCTCATTAGAAACGTGGAAGCATGGAAAGATGGCCGTGTTTAGTGGCAGTGCGCATCCAAGACTCCTGTTACTACTTGCAGGATTCGAAGGCCCAGTCTGTGAACTACTGGGCCAGCATCCAACGTTGTTAATACTTAACCTTGATTAATCTAGGAATTTTGCGCAATCCCCTCACCTTTTTGTCTTCAGTAGTTACTGCCTACATTAGACAAGTTTGAACTCCACTGGTTATGGCTTCACACTGGAATTCTGAGAATTTCTTCACGAAAGTAGTCCTTAGTGAGCGTTCGCGCGCGCAGGACCGAATTTGCTGGGTTTGGATCCTGTGAGTTGCAGAAGTCGTGCATGCTCAACATCATGGATTCGTTGAAGTTTTAGATACTAACACCGTTTGATGCTGGGGCTTTGTAGTATAGAGTTTGAGCACTCGCACGCATGACCGAGGTTCCTGGGTTTTTATTTTCGCATGCGGATGTCGTGGGTGTACACTATCTAGGCGAATCCTACTCTAGGATGAGACAACCCTCCAGTGCTTCCAGGTTTCTAATGGTGGTCTAACATTGATCGATTCATGGTTTCAAAATGTGTAAAATGTAACAATCTTCACAACCCCGTAATGTGCTTCATATGTTTTCTTCTTGCCCTTAACAAGACAACACACGCACACACACACGTACAATTCAAGGAATGATAAAGATAGACGACTGGATAGATAGACACAAGGATTTCGATAAGAATAATAAAGTGAAAATCGATTTCTTTGGAAAGAAAAAATCATTTTTTTTATCACGAGTTGATGAATGAGAATAGTAGGTATTAGTTAGTAGTAGTAGCAACCTTGTTCAATGTAAAAATATTTCTTATCTTTATTGATTGATTTATGTAATTAAACCTTGTTCTAATCTACACAAACAGTTTAGAAAAAGTACAGTGAACTCTTAAAAATGAACAATTTGACTTATAACTAACTATGAAAATATGGTTCCTGGCCAGTGACTGATTAGTTTGCCTGGCGGCTGTTAGTCTATGTGTTGTTCTCTTAGATTTTGTATGCTGTTCGTCTAGACAACGGTTATCAACCGTGAGGTCGATATCATGAAAAGAGGAATACCAATTGGTGAATCCATTTATTTGACGTAGCACATAATTAGTGAGTCCGGCGACGAATCAAACGTAACCACAGAATTACTGACCGTCTGATCAATCAACTCAACTCAGCTTTCTGAGAGTCAATTTAATCCATTCTGATACGTAATATAACTGTGGATTATCATTATTACTATTATTGTACTTTCATTACACGCTAATTATTTCACAAACATTTTTGAAAATACTTTGACAACATTATCAATCACAAGTAACGACGTTATACATACAATTGTTATAATGTTGTGGTTTAGTAAGTCTGTTCCGTGTTATAGCCGATGATATAGGTCTATTCGGTGAAGACGCCGACAAAAAGCAGAGTCTTCTGACTACCATAAGCAAAAATGCAATGACGTTCGGGATGCGGTTCTCCCCATCGAAATGCAAAATGTTGCTTCAAGATTGGGTTGCATCGGCACCTGAACTAGTGATAGGGAGTGAAGTAGTTGAACGTGTAGACCGCTTCACGTATCTCGGGAGTCTCGTCAGTGCTGATGGCCTGGTGACTGACGAGATCTCAACACGGATACAGAAGGCTCGGATAGCTTTTGCCAACCAACATCACCTATGGCGCAGGCAGGATAGCCGCTCGCTAACCAAAGGACGAGTGTACTGTGCAGTAGTTCGCTCCGTCCTACTATACGGATGTGAGACTTGACCGTTAAGAGTAGAGGACTTTCGTAGGTTACTGGTCTTCGATCATCGATGTCTCCGAAGCATTGCTCGTGTATCCTGGAAACGAGTTCTAGGTAGGGATGGCAGATCAATAGATGAAATATTGAAACTTCCTCATTTGAGGTGGTTGGGACATGTGTTACGAATGCCCAACCACCGACTGCCTCGATGAGTGATGTTTTGTAATGTAGGAGTAGGTTGGAAGAAAGTTAGGGGCGGCCAGACCTAAACATGGCAGAAATGCATGAAGTCACTGACAAGTGGACTGAGTCATGTTGGTAGATGTAGGGTATCTGGTTGAGGTCCGTGAGACGAAAGGCACCAATAATTAGAGACCTTGAATGACATGGCTCAGGTGAATCTACTCTTTGTGTTCTCTCGAATTCTAACCTTCTGAATTCCTCATAATCTCTATCTTTCTCCGTCTAAATTTATCTCTCTGAATTATACTTCTCGAATCATATCTTCTCTCCCTAATCTTCTCCATTACTGCTAGTACTTCTACTATCGCTATCAATCTTGGATTTGAACTGACAGTTGCGTCTCTGTGCTGACGGGGCACGGCGACCTGAACTGATGTACTTACGTACGAAGTTCTGCGTTGTAGATGTCTGTCTGTTCGGTGTTATAACATTTTAACATTTGTTATTAGCATTATCACTGTCTATCTAATTTCTTTCCTTTATATGCAAGTTAACTTAATTGTGCATTACTCATTGTATGTAAATATGTCTTCAGATAACGATACACTAAGTCTTCCACAAGTGACAACCATGAGGTCCTTTAATCTATCTATTGCTCCTTTTAGGGTCATCGACCCACAACTTTGGTTTATTAGACTTGAAATTTACTTTCTAGCCAGCCAGATTCATTTAAAACGAGACAAATTCAGCTACGCATACTCATTGCTTCCGAAAGAAGTAGCATATAATGTACGAGAGGTTTTAACTAAACTGGATGCTGAAAAGCCATATGATGTGTTAAAAAACAGGTCGTAATAAATGCCGTCTCGTTAACTAACTTCTTAACCAAGTGGAACTAGTTGACAGGACTCCATCACAGCTAAAGAACTAAAGTTCATTTAGAGACAGGAAGGTAGATAGTAGTATATTTTATCAGTAATGGCTCCGGGGACTACCCCAGAATGTTCAGTAGATCCTTGCATTTGGGGATAGAGATGTGGACATAGTTCACATCGCAGAAATAGCCAATAGAGTTTATGAAAGAACGAAAATGCCGAGTCCACAGATGCATCACTCTTTATTAAATTATGAAATTGAAGAGTTAATAAAAGAGATCAGCAATTGATCCTAAAAGCTGAATAGGCTGAATCAGAACTTAGGGCTGAAAAGACGGTCACGAAGTAGGTCTCATGAAAGGTATCGATCACAATTTAGGAGACGCTTAGCTTCTACGATATGCTGGTATCACCAGACGTAAGGCCACCGAGCACATTTAGGTTCATACAATAGGCAGACGATCCCGCCAGTTGTTGGCAACGACTGCGACAGCTGGCGTGGATCCTAAAAACAGTCGTTTATTTTACATCCATGACCGAACGACGGGTGCTCACTTCTTAGTAGACACAGGAGTAAAAATTACCGTTGCGCCTCCCATGAGCAATGAACGACGAAATATTAATACGACACCGTTATGCCTGCACGTGAACACGTCAACTTGATATACTTGAAATATTACGAGTTTACCTAGTCGGAAAACAACAGCGAGGATCGAGGATCCGGCGACACGACATGCTACTCAAATCCGATTATCCCAACCCCCCATATTGAGTAAAAATAAGAAGACTTGATATGAAGTAGAACGTGTATTCTACAAACATTCAGAAAGTACGAGGTCCGAGTTCAGAAGAGAATCACGATCCCGGACTAGGGATCCGCGACCGGGTCATAGTCATAAACGTTACAAATAATGCGTGTTTAAACATTTAGGTCGAATAGGAAACAGCATCGAAGTCTGTTACACTGGCAGTTAAGACGACCAATAGGAAGCAACATTTGAAGTGACACTGATAGTCAAGACAACCAATAAGAAACAACACTGGAGCACGTGACATTGATATCTAGGACGACCATAAAATTGATCAGTAGGAATTAACCAATAGGAACTAACCGATAATTCTCTTAGGATATTGGATGAATATCCTAACAGACACTACCGCTTAAAGTAGCGAATAGATCCGATATAAATACATACGGCATAAAATCTTTAACCACGTTCTGAGGTAGGCTACCGAAGAAAGATATGTCTAGCTAACTTATAAATAACTTGAAGCCTTCCTACACAAATAACTAAGCTAGAATGTGGACATCCAATCACCTCTCGGCCCCGTAACACTACAGAAATTAGGTTAAACAGGTAGATATTAACAGTAGCGATGAAGGAATTAGAAGAAGACAAAAGTCGATACATTTACACCATCC
>OX103972.1:43922933-44002218 GCA_944470395.2 Schistosoma turkestanicum | reverse complement strand
GCAAGGAGGTGTTTTCGGTTATATTTTGACCGATTAACCCGCAAATTTACAATCACGTGATTTTACTTACTTACTTTCACCTGTTACCTCAACGGAGCATAGGTCACCGATCAGCATACTCCAACCCTACTCTGTCATTCGCCTTCCTTTCTAGTTCTACTTATTCGTTGATATGTTTGTGATA
Source organism: Schistosoma turkestanicum (assembly GCA_944470395.2). NCBI lineage: Eukaryota > Metazoa > Platyhelminthes > Trematoda > Strigeidida > Schistosomatidae > Schistosoma > Schistosoma turkestanicum. The sequence goes on along the minus strand of OX103972.1, from coordinate 44,002,034 downwards.
TGTTCCTTGACCTTCCACTTTTCTGTTGGCCTTGAAGATTCCAAGTGAGGGCTTGTCTTGTGACGCAGTTAGGTGATTTCCTCAATGTATGTCCTATCCACTTCCAGCGCTTCTTACTGATTTCTTCCTCGCATGGAATCTGGTTTGTTTGCTGATTGTATCTGGCCGACTTATCTGAAGTATTTTGTGTAGACAACTTTTAATAAACATTTGTATCTTCTGAATGATGACCTTCGTGGTTGTTAAGTTGTAGCAATGCAGCCCTTACTTTAGCGATCCGCGCCTTCACATCGGCATTAGATCCACCGAGCTTATCAATGATGCTTCTTCGATATGTAGAGGGTTTTACGTCCCCCAAATCGTCTCCATTAAGTGTGTTGTATCGGAGAATCTTACTTTACCCTTTGTGTATGATGAAATCTACTGCTGCAGAGGCTGCTGTTGCTACCCTAGTGATCACATGATTCTACTAGTATGATAAAACGAACAATTAAAATCGATGTGTGAATATAGTTTAGTGACCTCTGTAATTTAACATGTGAAGGCTATCCAGTATATTTTTGATATGATGATATTAGTGAATAGTGTAGTCACGTATATGTTTGTCTATTTAATTTGTAAAGTAGTAACAACCGACAATATTCTTAATTCACGAAAATGAAAAAATGGATTAAGATATGAAATAATTTGAATGTCACGTTTTGATTTGTAATGTAAATAATGTCATACAAAGAAAATTCTAGACATCCTTCAAGACAAAGAAAGTGGAGATGACAGTAATTACCAGTGATTGCTATGCTTCTACCTACGATAATAATGAGGACAGTAAAGATCGATTCTGTGAAAGATTGCTGTCAGTCGTCGAGAAATGCTCAGTAAACAATTTGAAAATTCCGATGAAGATCAAAATATCAAGGTTGGAATGGACAAGATTGGATATGAAGACATCATGGGACCACATGGACTTAGAGAATGGAACAAAAAGGTTGAGAGGTGTGCAAATTTATGTGCCTTCAACAAGCTGGTCATAGGCGACACCATATTCTCACACAAACCCATACACAAAACAATGTGGGCTTTACAGGAGATCACAACCCACAGAACCGAATTGACTGTAACTGCATCAATAAAAATCAACGAGGATCATGGAGGACTTGAGAACCAAGACAGGAGCTGATATAACCTCAGCTCATCACTTGCTGGTAGCCGAAATGAAATCAAGACTCAAGAAGCACTGAACGGTGGGGTGGACGACATCACATAAGTTTAATACGGCCCTTCTTCGGGATACTGGCAAACTCAGCGAATTCAAGATAGCCCTCAGCAATAGGTTCCAGGTTTCCCATGATCTTCTCAATGGAAAAGAAACCACTGTTGAGAACAATTGCAAAGGGATCAAGGTGACAATCACTTCAACATGACAAGAGGTTCTGGGCCACAAGAAGTAATATCACAAGGAATGGATCTCTGTCGATACTCTTGATAAGATTCAAGGAAGGAGACATAAGAAGGCAGCAATCAACATCAGCCAAACAAGAACAAAATCAAACAAGCAAGTGAAGAGGAGCATCAGAGCCGACAAACGTAAATATGTGGAAGTTCTGGCAATGATGGCGTAAAAGGCTGTAAGAGAAGGATACGTGAGACAATTGTATGATACAGCAAAAATGTTCAATGGAAAATTTAGTAAACCAGAGTGACCAGTGAGGAACAAGGAAGGCAAACCAATCACCGACGTTCATAAACAGCGAGACAGATAGGTAGAGCACATTTCGGAGAACTCTTGAATACACTAATCCCACTGAATACAGCGAACATCGAAGCAGACCTAAGGATTTCCCAATTGATGTGAACCCATCAGTAATGGGAGAAATCAGGATGGTCATGAGATAAATGAAGAGTGGTAAAGTAGGGGCACCAGATAACACACCAACTGGGACACTAAAATCAGAAACAGACACAAATATAATGACTTATATGGCGAGTAAACTTTCCATACCCGTATGTAGCACTGTTTATATGCGAGAACTATGAACGTATCACATAATTGTAAATACGAGGAAAATTCCTCAGCGGAGTTGTTGAACACAATAAAAGATTTAGTATACGCCTTAATTCAATATCAGCAAGCTGGATTCCATACAGACAATCCGAATCGTGGCAATACATACCACTGCCGAAAAATCAGTTGAATGGAACTAATCGTTCTACATCAACTTTCATGACCATAAGAAATCATTTAAAAGCCTAGACAGGTTTGCATTATGCATGGTTCTTGGATATTACAGTGTACCTGAAAACATACTCGACATCATACGGAATTCTTACGATGAAATAAACTGTAAAATCTTGTTAGGAAGATAGTTCACTAACTCAGTATAAGTGAAAACCATTGTCAGCTAAGATTGCTTACTCTCACACTTTCTCTTTCTCCTGCTGGTTGACTGGATTATGGAGACATCATCAATCTTTGGGAAACAAAAGATACAGAGAACAGTTAAAATTTAATTAGACAATTTGAACTTCTCAGATAATCTAACTCTTCTATCTCAAGTGAAAACGGCCAGAGTAACAGCAACCTTAGCAGCATTAGGTCTCAACATACTACACAAGGGAAAATGCTAAATCCTCTGATACAATATGCACCAACTAAATCACACTTGACCGAAAATCTTTTCAAGGATTTAAAAGCCTTTACATATCTGTGCAACATCATTGATGAGCAAGGTGTAGATCTGATGTAGATGTGAAGGTACGGATCGGCAAAACAAGGTCATCATTTCTACAACTGAAGAACATCCGAAACTCAAAAAATACTGTCTATAAGCCAACAGTAAGATCAGAATTTTCAATGAGAGCAGCAAGACAGTTCTACTGTGTCGAGCGGAAACTTGGAGAACTATGAAGTTGATCATCAGAAATATACAGGTGTTTATTAATAGTTATCAACGCAAGATACTTCGGATCTGTTAGTCGGATACCATGAGAAACAACCTACTGTCGAAGGGAATAAATTGGCTCCCAACTGAAGAAGAAGTGAGAGGAAGAATAAATAGTAATTGTAGACAAGTGGAAAACAGAGCGGGGGTTAGAGCTGGTTGGAGATTGTGCTCCATGACGAGTAGTTGTGGTACTGACTTCAAAAGTTACATGCATATCGTATCAGACAAGTAATATAAAGCAACATTTGAATGTTTCATTAAAACAAGTAGTTAAATTATATGTTAATTAGATGAATGATTAAAAAAAAGCAAAACAAAGATTGATTGAACATTGAAAAGTGTTTGAAATTGAATAAATTATGACGGTTTACCTAATTTGAACACTGTTTGTTTGTTTGTTTTTGCTTCTTTTCAAACCAAATATTTGATATAATTTTAGCAAAAAGGCCATTCACAACGTTAACAAACTTAACGGCTGTCCATTCTAATTTATATCTTTGTAAAAAATAATTCAAATTTTTTATTTGCAATGAGATTAAATAAAGGAATTTTTTTAAAAATTTTCATGATTGAAGTTATGTAGTATTGAATTTATTCAAATATTTGGAAAACAGTAATTAAAACAAACTGAAAGAAATGACCATTTTTTAAAAAAGAAATACTACCTTTAAATCACACGTCTCATGAGGTCGGAAAAATGAAAAATGCTAGGATATTCATTCAGTATCCGAAGAGAATGATTGGTCAATTCCTATTGGGTAATTCCTACTGGTCAATTTTATGATCGTCTTAGATATCAATGTGTCACGTGCTCCAATGTTGTTTCTTATTGGTTGTCCAGACTATCAATGTCACTTCAAGTGTTACTTCCTATTGGTCGTCTTAACTGTCAATGTCACAGAATTCGATGCTGTTTCCTGTATAAATACGCATTATCTGTAAAGTTTTATGTCGGGGTTCCCTAGTCCGGGCTGCTGATTCTCTTCTGGATTTGGACCTCGTACTTTCTGGATGCTTGTAGAATACAGGTTCTACTTCATATCAAGTCTTCTCATTTTAACTCAGTATGAGGGTTGAGATAATCGGATTTGAGTAGGATGTCGTGTCGCCGGATCCTCGATCGTCGCTCTCGATTTCCGACTAGGTAAACTCGTAATAATAGTTCAAGTATATCAAGTTGACGTATTTACGTGCAGGCGTAACAGAAAAGTGTTTGAAATTGAATAAATTATGACGGTTTACCTAATTTGAACATTGTATGTTTGTTTTTGCTTCTTTTCAAACCAAATATTTGATATAATTTTAGCAAAAAGGCCATTCACAACGTTAACAAACTTAACGGCTGTCCATTCTAATTTATATCTTTGTAAAAAATGATTCAAATTTTTGATTTGTAATGAGGTAGCGTCCAGGTAGGCTACCTTGAATCCAAACGGTAAAACAGAAGTCTTGGTAAGAGTAGAAAGTATATTCAACAAACACCCAGCAATCACAGTACAATCAAGCAAAGAAGTCTCGTTTATTTATACATCATAGAAACGTCCTTGGGACAGTTAAGAAAATAGCACACTAAAATACACAGCCATGGATTTTCCTGGTGGAAAATGAAATATCAAGGTCAACTGACCAGCCCATGCTCGCAAACGTGAAATCCGAACTAAGGAATTTATCAAACGAATTCTGGGGATCTAACATCCATCTAACATAACATAACATCTAACATAATGGTGGTCTACCAGTGATCAATTCATGGATTACAAAGTAACCACAAAGATATGGTTTAAAACTCTCAGCTGTTACACCATAATCAATAATATCTTCACTTTAATCAATCAATAATTCAGATAAGAATCAGTCCATAACTAATAGTTTAAATGATTTTTAATATTCATATGAGAAACATTTTTTCCACGCCTTATTTATTGATTTTTTTCAAGATATTTTACTCAAGGTTGATTGACGTTCAATTTTGATTTGCTTTTTTGACATTTCCACCATATTGATCACATCATAATAAGTTATTGTTGAAACATACAATAATCACACTAATGAATACTTATGTAAACCTGTTCACTTCATTTCTGTGGCTTGCTTAAAACAGTCTGATTGGCGGTGATTTCGAATTGTAATTTATCAGTCACAGTTGACACATATATATGTGTTAGGATATTCATCCAATATCCTAACAGAATTATTGGTCAATTCCTATTAGGTAATTCCTTAATTTTATGGTCGTCCTAGATATCAATGTCACGTGCTCCAATGTTGCTTCCTACTGGTCGTCTTAACTGTAAATGTCACAGAATTCGATGCTGTTTCCTATTCGACCAAAATGTATAAATACGCATCATCTGTAACGTTTTATGACCAGGACCCGATCCAGGATCCCTAGTCCGTGACCCTGATTCTCTTCTGGATTCGGACCTCGTACTTTCTGGATGCTTGTAGAATACATGTTCTACTTTATATCAAGTCTTCTTATTTTTACTCAATATGAGTGTTGGATTAATCGGATTTGAGTAGCGGGTCGTGTTGCCGGATCCTCGATCCTCATTCTCGTTTTCCGACTAAGGTAAACTCGTAATAGTTCAAGTAAATCAAGTTGACGTGTTTACGTGCAGGCGTAACAGAAAAGTGTTTGAAATTGAATAAATTATGACGGTTTACCTAATTTGAACATTGTATGTTTGTTTTTGCTTCTTTTCAAACCAAATATTTGATATAATTTTAGCAAAAAGGCCATTCACAACGTTAACAAACTTAACGGCTGTCCATTCTAATTTATATCTTTGTAAAAAATAATTCAAATTTTTGATTTGTAATGAGATTAAATAAAGTATTTTTTAGATGATGTTCAGTAGTATTGAATTTATTCAAATATTTGGAAAACAATAATTAAAACAAACTTAAAAAATGAACTCACTCAGCTGATCATTGTCCAAAAAAAAATTAGAGATACTAACCCTTAACTCATACGTCTCATATGATCATCTGAAAAAAATGAAAATTTCGGTATTGTGAACAAATCACATATTACCGGATGTGAGACAAAGTGTATTACAAGTGTGTTTGAGCGGATTTGCATCAAGTTGGGCTGTATCTCTTGCAATCTTATGCTATACGATGTATAATACCGTAAGCTATATTGCTGCTATTTAGAGCTGAAGGTTTCCTATGAGAAGAGAGGTTCGTTATGATGAACATTGTGGATAGCTTGGCATTGCCTTGTCAAGTATTGTTAACTAACAGTCCATTTACAAAATTGGTTTGTAGGGTGACTGATTTCATTGATACTGCTTGTGGTTGTCTTGTCATTAGGGGTGCTGTATTGCATATCACCATTGCTAATAATAATAGTGAGTTTGACAGTCATGTAATCGGGATAGCCTATTCATGCTGTGTATATTGATTGACGTGATCATGGATCGTAAATAATCACTAATGTATGCAGAAGGTGTGAATGATTCATCAGGGTGCCAGATACCTGCGTGTGGTTACGCAACAGGATTAAGCGGAACTGTTCATGTTATAGTGTTAAGACGTGGGCAGTCTCCGTGGTTCTCATGAAAACCAATGCAAAACTAGCCTTGACAATAGAGGGTTAATATCTATAGATATATAATTGTGACCACTGAATACGTGGAAGCATCTGTGCAAGCCCACGGTGGATTAAACCTTCAGGTTTTGATGAGAGCGCTTAACTTCTAGACGATTGGTGATCAGCAATATCCGATGTGAGGCATTCTTATTTATTAATGGAATTTGTTGACAGTTATGTAATGCCACTATTGAATGATTTTACAGTGGTCTAAAACTTGAAGATCCGATGGCTGTCGGTTCGATCACCTGTAGGGTTATGGATGCTTGCTTGACTGATATCATGTCAAACTACTCTATAATGTTAACCATTTAATTCGTTATGAATAACTAAGAAACTGTTGTGAAATTACTAAAAACGGTAAATATGCAACATTTTGGATGATTATGGATGGAAGTATGTTCTATACTTGGAAATAGTTAGTTTTGTATGTAAATCATAATTTGTACATCTAAATAGTTCTTGTGTGATTGACGAAATACTATTATCGCCTAAATCAAATGGTTGATTTAGTAAGCATTGGTTTTTAGTTAAATTAGAGTTATAGAGATGAGAGTTTTTTTGCACACTGAAATCATTATCAATCAATCTTTGTTAGACAGCCATTAGAAACCTGAAAGCACTGAAAGACAGCCGTTTCGTCCTAGTATGGAACTCATCAGCAGTGTGCATGCACGATTCCTGCACCTCACAGGTTTCGAACCCAGGACCTTCGGTCTTACGCGCAAACGCCTAATCTCTGGACTACTGGGCCGGTGTTAATGTCCAACGCTGGTCAATGTCATAAGGGTTTGAATATTCCAGTGTAGTGAACAAGGAAGTTAAGACCAGATGGAATGAGGTGGTGGTTTTAAAGAAGACAGTATTTTTTAGCAAAATGTGCACACAATAATCTTCAGGAATGCATTTGCAAAACAAACATATTCTTGACCATCTTCTTTCACATACCTTCCAGTCTTCAAGACACATTCGAATCTGACACAGTTCTCTTTCACAATACCTTTTATGTAACACTCTTTTGCATAGAACATTTGAGCCATGTTGTGAGTAGTATAAACCACACAGCTAGTTGATTTATTAGTTTAACTTTTCAATCATTTCATTAGAACAGTTAGCTGAAATGAAAAAAACTCACATATTAAGTTTGAAATGAATAAAACAGCTCCGATTCACAACGGTTCAGTGTTAAAACTACACGGCAGAAATCCATGAAATCACTGAGAAGTGGACTGAGCCATGTTGGTAGATGTAGACTACCTGGTTGGGGTCTGTGAGATGAAAGTAATCGATGGTTGGAGAAAATGAATGACATATCTCGAAATCGTTTGCAATAATACAGGTGCATCAACTCTTTGTGTTCTCTTAAATCCTAGTCTTCTGAATCCCTCATCATCTCTACCTTTCTCTTTCTAAACTTATCTCACTGAATTATACTTCTTGAATAAAATCTCCAAATCCTAATCTTCTCAGTTAGAAGTAATTCTTCTACTATCTCTTCCACTATGTGAGTGTCAACGTAATGTCTGGCAGCGGAAGATGGGGGAAGATCAAGAAAGGAAGAGTTAGAAGAACACAATGGAATTTGTATGAAACGCATGAATAGTGACAATGGATTGATGTTTTGCAACAGGAACAGTTCAGTTCGATATGATGAACTGATATTTTTCAAATTAACGATTTACGATATGGTTTTCCTATTTTACTGAGTAACTGTAATTTTCGTTAAATACACTCCGGTTGCCCTACCTGTGTTCTCGTTCACTACACTAGGTTCGAGAGTCGTGGTTGCGTATTTCTGACGCATACGATACTGTGTTGAAATGACCATCCAGTGCTTCCATGTTTCTAATGGTGGTCTACCAGTGATCAATTCATGGGTTAAAAAGCAACCACAAAGACACTGTTTAAAAATTTCAGCTGTTGCACCACAATCAATTATGTTTTCACTTTAATCAATCAATAATTCAGATAAGAATCAGTCCATAACTAGTAGTATAAATGATTTTTAATATTCATATGAGAAACATTTTTTCCACGCCTTTTTTATTGATTTTTTTTCAAGATATTTTACTTTAGGTTGATTGACGTTCAATTTTGATTTTTTTTTTACATTTCCCCTGTAGTGAAGGAGAACACAGGTGAGGGCAACCGAATTGTATTTAACGGAGATTACAGAGTTACTCAGTAAAATAGGAAAACCATATCGTAAACGGTTAATTTGCAAATCTTCAATCCATCATCAATCCATTGTCTGACATTTCACTGTTCATGCGTTTCACACAAATTCTATTGTGTTCCCCACTTTTCCTTGCTTGATCTTCCCCCATCTTCTGCTGCCAGACATTACGTTTTCACTCACGTCATATACTACTTATAAGTAGCGCGCACCACACCCCTTTATTGATCACATCATATACAATAATCACACTAATGAACACTTATGTAAACCTGTTCACTTCATTTCCTTTGATTGCTTGAAACAGCCTCCTGATTGGCGGTGATTTCGAATTGTAATTTCTCAGTCACAGTTGACACATATATGTGTTAGGATATTCATCCAATATCCTAAGAGAATTATTGGTCAATTCCTATTGGTTAATTCCTACTGGTCAATTTTATAGTCGTCCTAGATATCAATGTCACGTGCTCCAATGTTGCTTCCTATTGGTCGTCTTAATTGTCAATGTCACAGAATTCGATGCTGTTTCCTATTCGACCAAAATGTATAAATACGCATTACGTGTAACGTTTTATGACCAGGACCAAGACCCGGTTCCGTATCCCTAGTCCGGGATCGTGATTCTCTTCCTGACCCAGACCTCGTACTTTCTGGATAATACAGGAACTAATTCATATCGAGTCTTCTTTCACTCAATGTGGATCGGGACACTCAGATTAGATTAGCATGTCATATCGCTGGATCCTCAATCCTCGCTCTCGTTTTCTGACTACGGTAAACTTGTAATAATTCAAGCAAATCAAAATGACATGTTTAGGTTCATGCGTAACAATTTAAATGATTTAAGAACAAAGTTTTATGTTTTATTTTGAAATATGCATACGTTGACAACTTCAAGGCAGTAATCAGTCAGTCACTTACATTGCAGAACTTCGTACGTATGTACATCAGTTCAAGTTGCCATACCGCATTAGCACACAGACGCAATTGTCAGTTCACATTCAATAGTGGTAGCGATAGTAGAAGTATTAGCATTAATGGAGAAGACTAGGGAGCGAAGATTTGACTCGAAAAGTATAATTCAGTGAGATAACTTTAGAAAGAGAAAGATGGAGATGATGAAGAATTCAAGAGGTTAGAATTTGAGAGAAGACAAACAATTGATGCACCATAGACAGTGCAAACGATTTCGAGCCATGTCATTCACGATCTTCAACCATTGATTACTATTATCTCGCGGACCTTAACCAGGTAGTCTACATCTACCAACATGACTCATTCCACTTGTCGATAACTTCCTAGAATTGTGCCAAGTTTTGGTTCGACCACCCCTAGCTTTCTTCCAGCCTACTCCTACACCACAAAACGTAGCTCGTCGAGGCAGTCTGTGGTTGGGTGGCTATTAATTCGATAACATGCGTTTTGCTCAAAAATATGATAAAATAAACATGACTTAATTGTTTAAACATACTGTCGTCTCTTATTCTTTTTGAATCAACTAGCTCGTTAGTTTTATCAAAAAAACTTTTCTAGTAGTAATAAAAATATTATTCAAGGCATAATCATCCATATACATGGATATATCTATCACTACCAATTATCAATCAGCTACAACGTAGAACTTCGTATATATGTACATCAGTTCAGGTTGCCATAACACATTAGCACACAGAGAGATGCAGTTGTCACTTCGAATCTCATAGTAGTAGAGGTAGTAATGTGGTGTGCGCTACTTATAAGTAGTATATGACGCGAGTGTCAACGTAATGTCTGGCAGCAGAAGATGAGCGAAGATCAAGAAAGGAAGAGTTAAAACACAATGGAACGCATGAATAGTGAAATGTCAGACAATGGATTGATGTTTGGCAACAGGAACAGTCCAGTTCGATATGATGAACTGATATTTTGCAAATGAACGATTTACGATATGGTTTTCCAATTTTACTGAGTAACTCTGTAATTATCGTTAAATACAATTCGGTTGCCCCACCTGTGTTCTCCTTCACTACAGTAGGAGTATTAGCTGTAATGGAAAAGATTAAGGTTCAAAGAAATTATTCAAAAAGTATAATTCAGTGAAATAAAAATTTAGAAAACAGATGAATTCAGACGATAAATTTTATTGAATGGATGGATTGTGGCCGATGGTGAAATGTAACATGTACTTTTCGTCATATTTCAGAATAGTCAGTTGGACATCTCTGCAACCAGTATTGAATATCAATAAAAAACATTGTGAAATTGCCTATACTAAGGTGATCATCAATTTGTTAGATATAAATTCACCCTAAATTGGCTTAGGGTAATTTTACATTTGTTTTTAACAAAACCCAGACACTATACACATGTCAACACTTCAACGGGAACAGTTCGGCTCAATCCCATGGTGCAACCACACATGAGGTACCAGACACCCAGGTAGACCATCCATACCATTTATATACACCAGTATCTACGTACTGAGTATTTACGATCCATGCACCGCATGAATAGGCCAATTCGACCCATTCGGCTTAGATGACTGTCAAACTCATTATTATCATTAGCGATGGTGATGTAGTGAACGAGAACACAGGTGGGGCAACGGTATCGTATTTAACGAAATTACAGAGTTACTCACTCAGTAAAATAGGAAAACCATATCGTAAACGGTTAATTTGCAAATCTTCACTCCATCATCAATCCATTGTCTGGCATTTCACTGTTCATGCGTTTCATACAAATTCCATTGTGTTCCCCACTCTTCCTTGCTTTATCTTCCCCATCTTCTGCTGCCAGACATTACGTTTTCACTCACGTCATATACTACTTATAAGTAGCTCGTACCACAGTGATATGCGTCTTAATCACAATAGCTCTCGAGAATGTTACAAGACAACCACAACCAGTATCAATGAAATTGGTCACCCTGCAAACCAATTTTGTATATGGACTGTTTGTTAGCAATACTTGCCAAAGAAATGCCAAACTATCCACAATGTTCATCAATAACGAACCTCTGGTCTCGTAGGGAAACCTTCAGCTCTATATAACAGCAATATAGCACACAATCAAGAGAGTTAAAATAAGTAATATAGGCTGAAAACTGTCTTAAATATCATCAACTCCAGTTCATCTCTATACTTATACTTTTATCATTGAACTAAACAGACAGATTACCTTGTTTGATAAAACAAAAGCTCAAATTTCCAGTAGTTTAATTCCGTAGAAGATTACTTTAGAAATAAATATATTCAATTTTCTATATATCTGTCACCTAAATAAAAGATTAGGTTATTGCATATACTGAGTTGTTTAACTTTGGTTTTCAGGAGAACCAAGGAGACTGTCCACATGTTAACACTACAACGTGAACAGTTCGGCTCAATTGCGTGGTACAATGACACAGGAGGTACCTGACATCATGATGGATCATTCACACCACTTATATACACCAATATAGTGATTTTTTCCGATCAATGGTTGCGTCGATCAATATCCACAGAATGAACAGGCCAATTTTTTGACTCATCCCACTTACATGACTGTCAAACTCATTATTATTATTTTTATTAGCAATGGTGATATGCATTACAGCGCGTCCCAATGACAATGACAATCACCACATATGCCAGTTAACATCGATCAATATTCAATGAAACGTATGAATAACGGGTGAATATTCTAACTGCACATATATATAACCATCGATTACTATCATCTCGAAGACCCCAGCCTGGTACTGACTTACTTACTAACGCCTGTCACCCACAATGGAGCATATGCCGCCCACCAGTTTTCTCCAACCAACTCTCTCCTCGGCTTCCCTTCCCAATTCTGTCCAATGTTTGTTCATTCTTCTCATATCTTTCTCCATTTCTCGGCGTAATGTGTTTTTATTGGCCTTGAGGGTTCCATGTGAGGGCTTGTCTTGTGACGCAGTCAAGTGCTTTCCATAGTATGCCTGTCCTATCCACCAACTCCACAGCTTCTTCTTGATTTCCTTCCCCACTGAAATCTGGTTTCTTCTCTCCCACAGTACGTTGTTGCTGATCGTGTCTGGGGCCAACGAATCTGAAGTATTTTGCGTAGACAACTGTTCATAAATACTTGTATCTTGTGGATGATAGCTTTGGTAGTTCTCCAAGTTCCTGCTCAATACAGTAGTAGAACTATGTTGACATTTGTATTGAAAATGCTGATTTTGGTTTCGGTTGAAAGTTGTTACCCCAACCAGGTAGTCTACTCTTACCAACATGGCTCAGTCCATTTTTCAATAACTTCATGGAATTGTGCCATGTCTTAGTTTGTCCATCCCTAACTTTCTTCCAGCCTACCACTATACCACTGTTGGGGATGTTAGATCCCCAAAACTCGCTTGATAAATGCCTTAGTTTTGGATTTCCCGTTTGCGAGCATTGGCTGATCAGTTGACCTTGAGATTTCATTTCCCACCAGGAAAATCCTTGGCTGTGATTGGCTGCTAAGTATTTCAGTGTGCTATTTTTGTGACTGTTCTAAGGACGTTTCTATGATGTATAAATAAACGAGAGTTGTGTGCTTGATTGTATTGTGTACTTGCTGGGTGTTTGTAGAATATACTTTCTACGCTTACAAAGCCTTTTTTCTTCAGCTTGGGATTCAAGGTAGCCTACCTGGACGCTGGTTCATTGTCTCGTTCGTGTTTATCGACTAAGGTGAACTCGTAATAGCTTCAAGCGTACCTAGTGACGAACATATATAGATATAAATGTATACTAATTAGACAAACATAAGAACCATACATATAGATAAACACACATTGTGTCTACTATTGTTTTAAACAACAAGAAACAAGACATTCACAATTGAACCTAATTATTGTCTATGGATTCTAGTAACACTCACTGTCCGTGTTATTTCTTATCGATATTAGTTCCATGCAAATGTGAACCGACCAATAGAATAAAAGTCAAAAAAATATTGATTTTCTCCATAAAATGCTTCAAATTCAAAAAGAGTGTATACTCACAATTGTATACACTAGATGAAATCAATGCGTTATCCAATGAATTTGTAGTGCCTTCATGTATATCCCAGTTCGCTTACATCTAACTTGGTTAAGACCTTTCAATTAATTTATTTAACCAAGCCATTTGTATTGCAACAATTTATATGTACCATTCGTTATTATTATTATTATTATCTGGTTTGTATGAGCTCACATGACGTGTCCCACTCGTCATTTGACCTTGTCAACAATTCGTCGCTTTTATTCATGTGTGTGTGCATACCCATCTCGTTGATCACATGTCTGTCTTATTTTTGTCTGACTATAAATTCTTAGTCATGCTTTATCTCTAACAATTGGCTCACTAGCCTTCTCCACATTGCTTCATCCGTTCATTCGCCTATTCACTCGCTTGCCTGCTTTCCGGCGCTTGTATGACGATTTTATCTTATAGCGCTTGTAATCTGCTGGTCTATTTGTGGTGTGTCAAAAATGAACGTATTCAACACTTTGTGTTCACCTTTTGATTTATAAACCGTCAGACGCTAGTTAGTAACGATTGTCTGGACGAGCTAATCACGAAGATAAAGAATACATCGAAATCGGCCACCGAAAAATCTGGTGAGCCTGTCGCTGAATCTAACGTACTCATCACATACTAGCCAATTTGTTCAATAGATATGAGTTTTTTTATATTGTAAATGTTTAAGTTTCATCTTTATGAGTATTCAAAAAAATCTGCATTCGATCAGTCATTCAGTCAATAACAACGTAGAACTTCGTACGTACGTGCATCAGTTCAGGTTGCCATACCTCATTAGCACAGATACGCAACTGTCAGTTCAAATCTCATAGTGGTAGAGATAGTAGACGAATTACTGGTAATGAAGAATATTAGGGATCGAAGATATTATTCAAGAAGTATAATTTAGTGAGATAACTTTAGAAAGAGAAAGGTAGAGATGATGAGGAATTCTGAAGATTAGAATTCGATCAGTTTTATCCTTTAATATTTATCTACAATATATTGATACAGTTTGACCAAACTGCTACATTATGGGTCATTGTGGAACAATCAATTGAATGGAACTCACCACTCTACATCAATTTCATCGACTACGAGAAAGCATTCGATAGCGTGGATAGGAAAACATTGTGGAGGCTTCTTCGACACTACAGTGTGCCTGAGAAAATAGTAAACATCATACGGAATTCTTATGGTGGATTCAACTGCAAAATCATACACGAAGGCCAGCTAACAGACACTTTCGAGGTGAAGACCGGTGTGAGGCAATGTTGCTTACTCTCACTCATTCTCTTTCGCCTGGTGATCGACTGGATTGTGAATACGTCAGCATCTGGAGGGAATCACGGTATTCAGCGGACAGCTAGGACGCAGATGGACGATCTGGACTTCGCAGATGACCTGGCTCTTCTATCGCACACGCAACAACAAATGCAAGAGAAGACGACCAGTGTAGCAGCATCCTCTGCAGCAGGATGGCTTCAACATACACAAGGGTAAAGCAAGATTCTCCGATACAACACAATATGCACTAACCAAATCACACTTGATGGAGAAGCTCTGGAGGATGTAAAAACCTTTACAGATTTGGGCAGCATCATCGACGAGAAAGGTGGCTCCGATGCAGATGTGAGGGCGCGGATTGGCAAACCAACGGCTGCATTTCTACAATTGAAAAATATCTGCAACTCCAAACAACTTTCAACCAAAACCAAAATCAGGATTTTCAATACAAATGTGAAGACAGTTCTACTGTATGGAGCGGAAACTTGGAGAACTACCAAAGCCATCATCCAGAAGATACAAGTGTTTATTGACAGTTGTCTACGCAAAATACTTCAGATTCGTTGGTCAGACACAATCAACAACAACGTACTGTGGGAGAGAAAAAACCAGATTTCAGTGGAGGAGGAAATGAAGAAGAAGCTGTGGAGTTGGTGGATAGGACACACACACTACGAAAAGCACCTGACTGCGTCACGAGACAAGCCCTCACTCGGGACCGTCAAGGCAAAAGGAAAAGTGGAACGCGAAGGAACACATTACTCCGAGAATTAGAGAAAGATATGAGAAGAATGAACAAAAATTGGATAGAACTGAAAAGGGAAGGCCAGGACAGAGTTGGTCGGAGAAAACTGGTTGGCGGCCTATGTTCCATTGGGAGTAACAGGCGTAAGTAAGTAAGTAATATTGATGCAGTTACTTACTTATTTACGCCTGTTACACCATCACAATGGAGCATAAGCCACTGAACGACATTCTACAACCTACTCTATCTTGGGCCTTCCTTTCTAGTTCTGTCCGTTTTTTCTTCATTCTTTTCATATCTGTCTCCATTTCGCCCCCATCTTCTTTTCCTTTGGCCTTGAAAATTCCATATGAGGGCTTGCCTTGTGATGGTGCAGTATGGCGATTTCCTCAATGTGCGTCCTATCCACTTCCAAAGCTACTTCCGGATTTCTTCATCCGTTGGAATCTGGTTTGTTCTCTGGCACATTGACTCAGTTATTGAATGTAAATACAAATTTCAATCATTCAATCAATAGCAACGTAAAACTACGTACGTACGTATATCAGTTCATGTTGCCATACAACATCAGCACAGAGATGTAATCGTCAATTCAAATCCAATGGTAGTAGAGGTGTAGTGGAGGAGAACACAGGTGAGGGCAACCGAATTGTATTTAACGAAAATTACAGAGTTACTCAGTAAAATAGGAAATCCATATCGTAAATCGTTCATTTGAAAAATATCAGTTCATCATATCAAACTGGACTGTTCCTGTTGCAAAACATCAATCCATTGTCACTATTCATGCGTTTCATACAAATTCCATTGTGTTCTAACTCTTCCTTTCTTGATCTTCCCCCCATGTTCTGCTGCCAGACATTACGTTGACGCTCACGTCATATACTACTTATAAGTAGCTCGCACCACAGCACCACAGAGGTAGTAAAGTCATTAGAAGTAATCGGAGAGATTAGGATTAGAAGATATTATTCAAGAAATAGAATTTTAGTGAAATAAACTTAAAAAGATGAAGATAAAGTGATGAGGAATTAAAAAGTTTAGGATTTGAAATGTGCTAAGTTATTTCTCTTTTTTTAAACAAATTTATATGAAGCGTTTAATGTTCACCAGAAAATACTCAACATAGATTACAAATTAATTGAAACGTTTTTCAAAAAAAAATTTATTTGATGTGATGATATATGAAATTCATCAAAACAGAATCAAGAAGATTTGATGCATGTCGTTTGGAATGATAGAGTTGTGGAGATTGTTGGGTTAGTTTTTCGGAATCCCGTATCGATCAATATTAGACGCTACCATTAGAAACCTGAAACCATTGGACAGCCGTTTCATCCCAGTGCGCATCCACTAATCCCGCACTCTGAAATCAAAGCCAGAACCTTTGAACTTGAGCATGAACGCCTAACTCCGGACCAGTAAGCCGGTATTGAACGGCTTTAAATTCCAACTTCGATCAACCCATGGTCTTACGCGACTTTATCCAGTGTCTTCGGTGATCACTGCTTCACATCCAAACAGGACTGAACTCCATTGATCACTGATAGATACCAAGTCAGTAACTACAGAAGACAATGTGTGAGGTCGAGCAGAATCGCTAGATTGATCAAGTTTAGATATTAACACTATTGGATGCCAGCCCACTGGTCCACAGATTAAGCGTTCGCATGCAAGACCGAAGGTCTTGGGTTCGAATCTTGTGAGTTGCAGTATTGGTGGATGTGCACTGCTGATGATTTCCATACTGGGACGAAACGGCCGTCCAATGGTTCCAGGTTTCTAATAGAGGTCTAACATTGATCGATTCATGATCTCAATCTGTAATTACAAGTTAGTTTAAATGGCTTTGAGTTTTATATTCAAATGGTTTCGTAGAGTAGTTCTACCGTGGTGCGCGCTACTTATAAGTAGTAAATGACGTGAGTGTAAACGTAATGTCTGGCAGCAGAAGATGGGGGAAGATCAAGAAAGGAAAAGTGGGGAACACAATGGAATTTGTATGAAACGCATGAATAGTGAAATAAATGTCAGACAATGGATTGATGATGGATTGAAGATTTGCAAATGAACGATTTACGATATGGTTTTCCTATTTTACTGAGTAACTCTGTAATTTTCGCTAAATACAATTCGGTTGCCCTCACCTGTGTTCTCCTTCACTACACTACTACTAACTTCATTATCTAAAACTGTATTTGGCAAAGTGAAGATTGAATCCAGCAGATCAATAAATGAAACCTACTTGCTTAGACTATTTATGCTTACAATTCATAATTTCAAATAGCGTACGTGAGAATAGTACGGCAAGCGTAATTAACACGTAATAAGACATTTTTTTTTACAGATTAACTTGAACATATTAGAGGATTAATGTCTGATACACAGACAAGACTTCAAACTAACAGTCAACAGTGAATATCATAAACTTCATTACATAAAGTCAATATGAATGAGAATCAGACACTTTAATTAAACAATAAGAAAATGTAACGTCTAATATTAAGGTTTAAATTAGAAAATGGCGCCAATCATTTAAATGAATAAAATGAATATTTGCATTGATTATAACCCGGCAATATTAGCCATTTATAAACTAGAACGATATTTTTTTCTTTTGATTGCGATCATGAATCAGAAGGCTCGATTGGCTTTTGCCAGTTTACGTCATTTATGGCGTAGGCGAGATATCTGTTTGCTAATTAAAGGTCAAGTTTACTGCACAGTAGTTCTCTCCGTTCTACTATATGGATGTGAGTAGAGTAGAAGATATTCTTAGGTTGCTGGTATACGATCATAGTTGTCTTAGAAGCACTGTTTGTGTATCCTGGGACAGCCGAGTAAGCAATGCTGTCGTTAGGGAACTAGTACTAGGTAGAGATCGCAAATCAATAGATAGAGAAGTAAAACTTCATCAGTTGAGGTGGTTGGGATATGTATTACGAATGCCTAACCACCGACTGCCGCGATGAGCTTTGATTTTCGATGTAGGAGTAGGCTGGAAGAAAGTTAGGGGCGGCCAAACCAAAACACGGCAGAAATCCATGAAGTCACTGACATGTGGACTGAGTCATGTTGGTAGATGTAGGCTACCTGGCTGGGGTCCACGAGATGATAGTAGTCGGTGGTTAGAGACCTTGGACGACATGGCTCAAAATCGTTTGCAATGGCGCAAGGTGCATTCATTCTTTGTGTTCTCTCAAATCCAAACTTTCTGAATTCCTCATCACTCTATCTTTATAAGTTTATTTCACTGGATTATACTTCTTGAATAACATCACCGAACCCCAATTTTCTTTATGACTAGGAATTTTCCTAGCATCTTTACCACTATGGGATTTTAATTGACAATTGCGTCTCTGTGCTAATGTGGTATGGCAACCTGAACTGATGTACCTACGTACGAAGTTCTACATTGTAACTGATTGACTGGCTGACTAATCGTGAATCGATCATTGGTAAGACCATTGTTAAAAAGCTGGAAGCACTATAAACGGCCGTTTCTTCCTAGTATGGGACACATCAGTATCAGTGCGAATCCATAATCCCCACTTCTCGCAGGAATCGAGTATCAGGACCTTCAATCTCGCGCACGAACGCTTAACCTCTAGACCATTAAGCCAGCATCCAGCAGTGTTAATGTGTAAACTATAATCAGTCTATAATGAATAAACGACATTTTTTAGTATAATAAAGAGTGCGTCTACAAAAACACAGTATAAAATTGCTAGTTTACTTAACCAAGTCCAATCTTGTTATTTTATCAAATGTCAGAGTTTAATGTGTTGAAGAATCATCCAATCAGGCGATATAAACGTTTTTAACTACAGACAACTATACATATTTACATTATTGGGGAGGTTAGATTCCCATAACTCACTTGATAAAGGTCCTCATTTTGGATTTTATGCTTTCGTGCATGTGCTGATCAGTTGACCTTTCCCATCTGGAAAATCCTTGACTGTTATTGGTTAACGTATTATTTTAGTACACTATTTTTGTGGCTCTCTCAAAAACGTTTCTATCATGTATAAATAAACTCGATTTGTGTACTTATTGACCTCATATTTTCTGGCCGCTTATAGAATACACCACTTTCTACACCATATCAAAACTTCTTCCTCTACTTAATGAGCCCTTGTGACTCTCAGATTAGAGTAGCCTATTATATCACTGCAATCATTTGTCTTCACTCTCAATTTACCTACTAAAGTGAACTCGTAATATAGCAAGCATTCAAGCATATCAATTGCAATATAGAGCATAACATTATATACTAAATAGTATGTGATATGAATTATTTCTATTCAACCTCTAAACTCAAATCAAACTACAGATCATGTGATTTAAACTTGCAAATTGATGGCTAACTGTTGATTGGTTCGTTTTTTTTACTTTGATTCAACACCAATCAATCAATAAACACGTTGTCAATATCGATCTGTTTTTTTTTTGGTGTACACTGACTGTGTGAACAATCACATATAAATGATAAACTATATTGTCAATGCAATGCATTGCAATCAATCAATGCTTCCTTCATTGAAAACTGAGGTTTCATGTCAACATACGTACATACATACATACATAGAGTTTTTCTATGAAAAAAAAAACACTTTTTATTGATTGTAGACAGCTAATTTGAAATTCAGTTTGTCTGTTTTTTTCTCATTTTAAAAAATACACACTCAAAAAAAAATCATTGTACATGAGATAAAACATTAAATTTATGATAATAATGATAATAAAAATAATAATAATAATAATAATAATAATAATAATAATAATAATAACAATTGAGGAGATTGTGAAATTAATCTTCTGTCAATTAAGCTGGGTGTTTGGTTATAGGCTACTGTCGGTCCCAAGAGGAGGAGGAGGAGGACAGTTTGGACATGAGGTTTAGTGACTCTATCTATCACATAGAAAACTAACTGGCTAAGACCCGACCGTAGCTGCTACCTTGACGTGGTGATCGGGCTTGCCTATAGTGTGATGAACCAACCGAGCTATACTGGCTGGAACATATGTTCCTGCAAGTCCTACCATGCCAGGCTGGTCGAGTGGAGAACGATGAGACTAAAAGCAGCTACTCAAGGTCTGAGGGTGAAGTCATACTGCTGACTGCAGAGGGGTGTGACAGCAGTAAGGTGTTTCCCTCAGCGTCTGCGGCGGTGCTGCCTTCTCACAAGGAAGGAAGGGTCAGAAAATGTCGACCCTAAAAATACCACACCTCACCCTACCTCACGGATTTCCGTCTACGGCGGTAAGGGTGCCCACAAAGGGCTTTCGACGGTGGAGCTAATTCTCAAAAAACCATTCATAAAAAGGCCGTGCGTGACCGGCCTCAAGCAGTTGTCCCTTAGGCTCTGCGGTCAGGCTCCCAGGTCTCCAAGACTAACACTAATCTATCTTCCTTTTCAGGTCCCTCAAGAAACAACCTTCAACGGTATGGGCAGCCAGAAAGTGACAACCGCCCTCATACCCGTAACAGCACAAGAGACCAAAAGAGACCTTGAATGACATGGCTCAAAATCGTTCGCAATGGCGCCGATGCATTTATTCTTTGTGTTCTCTCAAATTTTAATCTTCTGGATTCTTCAACACCTCTAGTTTTGTCCTTCTAAACTTTTCTCACTGAACCATACTTCTTGAATAATATCTTCTAATCCTAACCTCTCCGATTACTTCTAGTACCTTTACTACCTCTTCTACTATTGGATTTGAATTGACAATTACATCTCTGTGCTGATGTGGTATGGCGACATGAACTGATGTAGTTACGTACGAAGTTCTACGTTGCATCTGACTAAACTGGCTAAGAAAAAACGCTAACCATATGATATATACAACTAAATAATTTTATGGTATTTTGACATGTGATTCAACTCATTAGACTCATTTACTTGTGTTGTAATGCTTGCTTGAATAATTTCCAGCTAATTCCTATTGCTTAGTATTCTCTGACCACACAATACACTGGACACGTTCCAAAGAATCAAGAAAAACACGGTGGAACAGGAAAAGATTATATTCCAAATAGCAAGGTTAAATGAAAATAGGAAGCCAAAGGCGAAGGCAAGATAGATAAAACGTTAGTGTCCTCATAGATTTTACATGAGAAGCTTCTGGAATGTTATTCACGTGATTGACTAGCACTGGCCGAATTTAGATTTAGCCAATCAGGATGCAGCTAACAACACGAGAACTTTCTAGCCTGCTCTCCAAGTATGGGCCAGGCGCTGATTGGATAGGAAATTAGCCAATTAGGGTGCAGCTAACGCAGTGATGCTTTATTCCATCTGTCCCACTAACACATTGTTTAGTTGGAAAATTAATGTTGTGATTTATGTGCATTAAGGCACCAAAAGTTGATTATTTCTTTTATTATTTTAGTAAACAAGTTAGCAAATATGTGTACGTAATGTTTTCTCCTGAGAAACAAACAAGACACAATTTAAGCATAAACTAGTTATGGTATTTAAATAGTCCGACTGGGGAATTTTTCTATCCCGTAAGAAACGAATCCTACGTAAAGATGGAAAATCAAATGATAAATTAGTGAATCTTGATCAGTTGAGGTAGTTGGGACATGTGTTACTTACATATGCCCAACCACCGACTTCCTAGACAAACGATGTTTCGTGTTGAAGCAGTAGGTAGGCTGGAAGCTAGAGGCGGCCAAACCATAACATGCCACAATTCCATGACAAGTGGACTGAGCCATGTTGGAAAGTGCAGACTACCAGGTTGGAGTCCGCGAGATGATAGTAACCAATGGTTAGAGACCTTGAATGACATGGCTTAAAACCGTTTACGATGGCGTAGGTGCATTCATTCTTTGTGTTCTCTCGAGTTCATGATCATCACCTCAAATCTATTTCACTTGATTATATTTAGTGAATAATATTAGTGGGGATGTTAGATCCCCAGAACTCGCTTGATAAATGCCTTTTTTGGATTTCACGTTTGCGAGCATGGGCTGATCAATTGACCTTGATATTTCATTTCCTACCAGGAAAATCCATTGGTTGTGATTGGCTGCTGTATATTTCAGTGTGCTATTTTTGTGACTGTTCTAAGGACGCTTCTATGATGTATAAATAAACGAGAGTTGTGTGCTTGATTGTATTGTGTGATTGCTGGGTGTTTGTAGAATATACTTTCTACGCTTGTAGTGCCTCCACATAAACTTGAGTTCGCTCACATTTAATTTGATTAAGCCTTTCGATTAACTTATGTAACCAAGCTATTTGTATAGCATGTTGTTCAGAAGAACAATGAAAGCTCCACAACCAAAACAACCAGCTCAGAGAACAAAACACCAACACAATCATCCACCTGAGCTACAAGTTTTCTCCACCATCTCAACAACCTATATGTACCATTGGTATTTTTTATTGTCTGGTTTCTATGAGCTTGTACGACTGAGCATTGCTTACGCCTACGCGCTTACTCATCCTTTTCGCTTTAATGTTAATCTCTTAAGATCCTCATGAGCTCACATGACTTGTCTCGCTTGCTTTTGACCTTGTCAATCATTCGTCGCTTTTATTCATGTGTGTGCATGCCTATTTCGCTTGTCATATGTCTGTCTTAGTCATACTCTATCTCTTGGAGTTGGCTCAACAGCCTTCTCCGATTCACGTTGCTTCATTCGTTTTATTCACTGCTTCACCGCTTCGCTTTGTGGTATTCAACACTACGAGTTCACCTTCCGATTTATAAACCGTCAGATGCTATTTAGTAACGATTTTCTGGACGAACTAATTACCAAGCTTAATAACACGCAGTAAATCGACACACTACACGTTTATCAAGACTCCTGTTTTGCTGTTTGGATGAAGGTAGCCTACCTGGACGCTGGTTCATTGTCTCGTTCGCGTTTATCGACTAAGTTTCAAACGTACCTAGTGACGAACTTAACAAATATCTTTGAACCCTAATCTCTCCGATTACTGATCATACTTCTACCACTATGGGATTTGAATGGACAGTCGCATCTATGTGCTTATGTGGTATGGCAACACGGACATACGAAGTTCTACATTGTATCTGGTTGACTAATACCTAATCACCTTCCCTCCCTCAATATTACGATGAACTTTTTTCCATTTTAAATGTATTTCAAGTAAATATCATATTATTATGAACTTGTAAAGCTTTTATATTAAACGCTTACAATTTCGTGTAGAGTTAAATAAGATAATATTCAATGCAAACTAAAATGATTGTTGACAATCATCTTTCTTACATATGTGCTTCATTATAAAAAAATCAAATAACAACAGATGAAGAAATTATCAATGAAAAGCAATAATTGATTGAACATTTTGTGCTGAAAAAAAAGAGACTTGTTTTTACAGTAACCAAAAACACAAATAAAATTGATGTGTATTTGTTATAACGCTGCTACGTATGGCTATTCAGTCCTAGCGGCGTTCAATTCAAATATCCCAATACGACCCAAAATGCTATTTCCAAATCTCCTATATATCAGAACGCAACACCGTGGGATGGAATTGTTTATTGGGTCGAGTACAGAAGAGAGGTAGGCAGGAGAAACGGAATTGGAATCCGAATCATGAAGGCTTACATATAGTGCGTATTTATACATTAAGGTCGAATAGGAGAGAGCATCAAAGTCTGTGATATTGGCAGTTTAGGACGACCAATAGGAAAGAACATTTGAAATGACATAGACAGTCCGGATGACCAATAAGAGACAACATTGAAGTATTTGACTTTGACAGTTAAAACGACCATAATTTTGACCAATAGAAATCGACCAATGGGATCGCACTTCTAGAAATAGTACTCTTAAGAGATTTGGTGAATATCCTAACAGTATTACTATTAATAACTCTTCAAAACAACAACTATCAATCAACCAAAATCAAAGTCAGAATTTTTCAACAAAAAATGTCCAAACAGTTCTTCTGCTGTATGGAGCAGAAACTTGAAGAACTATGAAAGCCATCATTCACAATAATACAAGTGTTCATTTAACAGATATGTACGCAAAATAATGTGGATCATCCGTTGGTCAGACATCATCAGCAACAATTTACTGTGGGAGAGAACAAACCTAATTCCAGTGGAGGGAGAAATCAGGAAAAGAAGCTACATCTGGATAGGACACAATATTGAGGAAAACATCCAGATACGTCACAAGGTAATCCCTAACATGAAATCCTCCAATTCAAAGGAAAAGAGGAAGACCAAAGAACACATTAGGCAGAGAAATGGAGACACACATGAGAAGAATGAACAATAACTGGACAGAACGAGAAACGAAGGTGGAGTATACAGTAGGTTGGAAAATGTTGTTTGGAGCCCTATGCTCCACTGGGAGTAGTAACAGGCGCAAGTAAGTAAGAAAAAGCACACGATTTGGAATCGTTAATTTTTTTCACTGTAACCAAAACAAATAGTAGCGAAAAATAAAATCGAGTTGTATTGCTATCAAAAACTGTTTACTTTTATAAGATCACTCACTACAATTGGTGCCTACTTCCCCTAAGTACCATCAGTAACACGATTATTCATCAACCAAAGATATTTACTATAAAAACACAAAATAATTTTAAAAAATGTCAAAAATAAAAGTATTATAATATTGTGGAGATTGTTAAGTTGTGTGACCAGTGAAACTCAACCCTGTTCGGGCATGAAGCAGTGTTCACACTGAGGTTGTTCAAAAACTGTGAATTGATCGAAGTTAAACATAAACACCATTAAATAAAGGTCTTAGCGATGCGCACCTAGTTCGAGTGTAAGCAGTAACTACCGAAGACACTGGTTGAGGTTGGGCAAGACCGTGAACTGATCAAAGGTAGACATTAAAGCTGTTAGATACCGGCTCAGTAGTCCAGAGGAATTAGGCGTCCGGCCACACAACACCGAAGGTCTTGGGTTCAACTCCTACCAGTAGTAGTACGAGTCGTGGATGCACACTGCCACTGATGAATAATCCCATATACCAGGACGAAACGACCGTCTCGCTGTGCTTCCCGGTTTCTAATGGTGGTGTATTGTCTAAACACAGTGATTGATTCATGACTACAGCATCCACTCTTTGTCTGCTCTCAAATCCTAACCTTCTGAATTCCTCATATTCTCTACCTTTCTCCTTCTAAATTAAATCTCACTGAATTATACTTCTCGAATCATATCTTAGCTCTCTAATCTTCTAAATTACTGCTAATAAATACTTCTACTATCGCTATCATTCTCGGATTTGAACTGACAGTTACGTCTCTGTGTGCTGACGTGATATGTATGGCAACCTGAACTGATGTACGCGCACGTACGAAGTTCTGCGTTATATCTGTCTGTCTATTCATGATTTCAAAAAAATTATAAAATCAATTAAAATGTATTCTTGTTTATTGTTGTCGTCGTGAACTATTCATACAATTATTATTATTATTATTATTTCAGCCAAAACAGAAAAATAAAACAAAACAATTGATCTGTTGAATAAAGTTTATTTTTTTCTGTTTTTTTAATAAAAAAAGGAGAAAAAAAAAGGTGAACAAGCATTCAATAATCACGAATAAGAAGTAAGTCAGTAAGTAAGTAAGTAGGTAAGTGAATATGAACAACAAATATATATATGTATATTGTGACATTGAAACACAGTATATATTTATATTTTGTTTGTTTGTTTAAATATTGTTTCACATGTACATGTATGTACACTTTGAAATAACCTCTGTATAAGTAGTAGTAGTAGTAGTAGTAGTAGATGAATGGAAGAGATAAATTTCAATTGATTACTATTATTATTATTTATTAATTAATTAATTAAATAATTATTTTTAATTGTTCATTTTTTTTTAAAAAAACATATAAACAAACCATGAAAAAAAAACAACTGAAGTAACAATGATGATGATGATTGAGGAGCCGAAATTTCAACAGGTTAATTAATTGTTTAAAATAATACAAATGTTTTGTTTCTTGTTTTGAGTGAGAGACAGAGAGAGAGAGATTCATTAAAAATGTATGGGGAAAAAATATTGATCAGCTACACACACACACACACACACAATACATTATGATTAATCATAACTATGATTATTATTATCATTATTCATAGTAGTAGTAGTAGTAGTACTATGAAATACAGTAATAGAGCGATCAGTCAAATGAATTTCCAATAACTGGACAATAATAATAATAATAGCAGTGTATTTTTGTGATATTACGCGGAACATAAAACAAACAAAATCGATAATGAGGAATGTACATGTGGGTGTGTCTATCTATCTAAGTCTATCTATCAGTGTGTCTATCTCTCCATGTCTAATATAACATGAATTATAAGAGTGAACGATAGACAGACAGACAAAAGAAGACATGAGTGAGTGACTGTCTATGTCTATCTATGGTGTGTCTGTCTCTCTTTAAGAGACAAGCAGTTAGACAGGTAGACAAATGAGTACAATTAAATAAGAAAACGTTGATGTCTATGTCTATCTATGGTGTGTCTGTCTCTCTTTAAGAGAGACAAACAGACAGGTAGACAAACGAATACAATTAAATAAGAAAACGTTGATGATGACGATGACTCAGTTGTAAAACAGTTCAAAACTATAAACAAACAAGCAAGCAGAGAAAAAACTAATTAACTAATTAATCTTCATGATCGCGATCAATGTGATAAAAATAAGAATACGAATATCAACAACAACACAAATGGAATACAAATAATGATTTTATTATACGATCCACGCGCGCACACAGAGACACACAATTATGTAAGAATAAATTTTTAATGAAGTGTAATAAATTCTGCCATAGAAATTATTAATTTTATAATTCCGGGATTAAAGAATTTCCTTTGAGTAAGTTGTAAACAGTAGTCAGTAGATAAAATAGTAGTATATACTCAATGGAAGAGGAAATCAGGAAGAAGTGGTGAAGTTGGTGGATAAGACATACACTTTAGAAAGCAACCAAATTGCGTCACAAAACCAGACCTCATTTAGAACCTTCTAGATAAAAGAAAAAAAGAGGAAGGCCAAGGAATACATTACGCCGAGAAATAGAGAAAGACATAAGAAAAATGAATAAAAGTTGGACAGAATTGGAAAAGGAAGCCCAGAACAGAGTTAGTTGGAGAGAGGGAACTGGTCGACGGTCTATACTTTAGTTGGAGGTAACAGGCGAAAGTAAGTAAGTAGATGACGTAAAACTCACAAGAAAAAAACTTCAACAACATGGAACAATGAAACACTGACACACACACATGTGATGATGAGTGATTACGTGAAAAACTCTGTCATTCAAATCAATCAGTGAATACTGAGTTTAAAAAGTGCCCCAAAGAAGTAAACACACACCATCATCAGCCGTACACAACACATTGATTAAATGGGCGGAGAAAAAGAAAGCTGAATACAGAATTAAAAAGTTTATTTATACATATTGATTGAGCATGTTATGCTGTTTTTGATCAGTGATAAAGTTGCAAAAAAAACTGTACAATTTTACCAAATACATCAAGAGATTTATATAAATAGTGTTCACATTGTAGTACAATCTAATCATATATATATATATATATATATATATAAATTCACATGAGGAATGAAAATACCGGATATATGAAAACATGAACAAATAATGATGTGCCTGGTACAATCAATGGATTGTGCAAGTAGTTTATGACGATTACAACTACTACTACTACTACTGCTACTACTACTATTACTATTATATGGTAATGTGATTATTCATACTCTTCTTGTCAATACAATTGAAAATAATATCTCAATGTCAAATTGTTGATCGTCACAAACAAACACACACATAGACACACAATGACGAACGATTATTGGCTGGTTGCATTTATATATGAAAATAGGTGTGATTATCTTTCAGAAAACAACCACCATTGGAAACTTATGAATCTGTTTGTTTGTTATAGTGCGTTTCATTGTGTTCAATTTAACTGATGAAAGTGCTAATTTACAATAATTTATTGCATAATGCGTGTGCATGTTTGTGTGTGTGGGTGTGTGCGCAGTACAAATATCACAGTAGACACACAATGCCATTGTTCTTTTCCATTTTTCTTCCTTTATGGATACATTTTATTCGTTGTGGAATCTGATGAATTCCAATCATTTGAATGACATAATAATGATGAAGAGGAGGATGATGATATTTTTTGATTAGTTGAGGTAGTAGTTTCTTTCACTTCAACCTAAAATTAGAAGATAAAGGAAATTATAGTAGTGTGAGTAGTAGTAGTAGTAGTAGTAGTGTGGTGCGAGCTACTTATAAGTAGTATATGACGTGAGTGAAAACGTAATGTCTGCCAGAAGAAGATGGGGGAAGATCAAGAAAGGAAGAGTGGGAACACAATGGAATTTGTATGAAACGCATGAATAGTGACAATGGATTGATGTTGTTTGCAACGTGAACAGTCCAGTACGCGATATGATGAACTGATATTTTGCAAATTAACGATTTACGATATGATTTTCCTATTTTACTGAGTAACTCTGTAATTTTCGTGTAATGCAATTCGGTTGCCCCACCTGTGTTCTCGTTCACTACAGTAGTATCGGTAGTAGCACAGTCAAAATTATAAAGTTTTTAATTAATTAAAAATATAACAAAATTTTCTCAATATTCACCTACTAACAGGAGTTGTAGAGATTATTGAGTTAGTACTTATTGAAATCATGAAGTGATCAATGTTAGACACTACCATTAGAAACCTGGAAGTGCTGAAAGACTGCCGTTTGATCCTGGTATGGGACTACTACTCACCTTGTTCGAGTGTAAGCAATGACTACCGAATACGGTGTTTAAGGTTGGGCAAGACCATGAACTGATCGAAGTTAGACATTAACACTGTTAGGCGTTGGAGCGCACAACACCGAAGGTCCTACGTTCGACTCCTGAGAGTTATGGCAGGAGTAGTGGATGCGTAGTGTCACTGATGAGTAGTCCCCATAACGGGACGAAACGGCCGTCTTTCAGTGCTTTCAGGTTTCTAATGGTAGTCTAACAGATATTTGCAATAATTCGAAAAACAAGAATTCGTAGGATAGATTCAGTGTTATGACTGACATATTCCAACTAGTTGATACTAATCCTCGATTAGTTCTGTATTATTCTATTCGTCTAATATTACATATTGTTCACATATAACCTTGTGTAAAATTGATATTTACGCCTGTGTATCAACCAACCATGAAGTCATTGACAACTGAACTGAGCCATGATGGTAGATGTAGACTAGCAGGTTGAGCTCCGCAAGACAATAATAACGGATGGTTAGAGACCTTGAATGACATGGCTCAAAATTGTTTGCAGTAGCATCCTGTACAGTCTTACGATATTCATACAATATCCTAAGATGATTATTTGTAAGTCCAATTCTATTGGTCATCCTAACTATCAATGTCACTTCAAATATTGTTTCCTATTGGTCGTTCTAACTATCAAGGTCACATACTTTAAATGTTGCTTTATTTTCGACCTAAGTGTATAAATATGCATTATCTGTAACGTTTTATGATCCGGATCTTTAGTCCGGGATCCTTATTTTCTTCTGGACTCGAACAATGTACTTTCTGGATGCTTGTACATGTTAGGATATTCACCAAATATCCTTAAAGTACTATTTTCGGGAGTATAATCCTATTGGTCGATTTCTATTGGTCAAAATTATGATCGTGTTAACTGTCAAAGTCAAATACTTCAATGTTGTCTCTTACTGGTCGTCCTAAACTGTCAATGTCATAGACTTTGATGCTATTTCCTATTCGACCTAAATGTATAAATACGCACTATCTGTGAGACTTTAGGATTCCGTTCCTTCCTGCCTTCCTCTCTACTGTACTCGACCCTATAAACAACTCCATCCAACGGCGTTGTGTTCTGATATATAGGAATTTGGGAATAGTATTTGGGTCGTATTGGAATAATCGAATTCGGATGTCGGTAGGATACGAATAGCAGCATTATAACAGTAGAATATGAGTTCTACTTCTTATCAAGTCTTCTTCTACTCAATGAAGGTTTGGGACGCTCGGATTAAAGTAGCCTATCATGTCACTGGGTCATTGTCTCGCTTTCGTTTTTACCGACTAAGGTGAACTCGTAATAGTTCAAGCATATCAGCTGACGTGGTCACATGCTTACGTGACATAAAAGTTAAACAAAAACTATAAAGATGATCTATCCTCGACGTTCTCGTGAGAAGACGTGATCAGTGGAGTTCAACCTTGTCGGATGTAGGGTTGGATTCGTCAGCACCTCTACCTTTGTCTTTCTAACCTTATTTCACCTAATCATACTTCTTGAATAATATCTTCAAACCCTAGTCTTCTTCATTACCATTATTACCTCCACTATTTCTATCACTACGCGATTTGATTTGACATCTGCGTCCTTGTGCTAATGTGGTATGGCAACATGAACTGATGTACATACGTACGTAGTTGTACGTTGCAACTGACTGACTGTAGACAAATGGATGAGGTTGCGAAATATCCCTAGATGGATCAAAGTTAGACATTAACAACACCATTGGATGCCGGCCTAGTGGTTCAGAGGTTAGGCGTTCGCGCACAAGATCGAAGGTCCTGGGAGGATGCACACTGCTGATGAGTCCCATACCAGGACAAAACGGCCGCCATCTAGTGATTCCAGGTTACTAATAGTGGTAGTCTAACACAATGACTAATTGATGATTTCAATGCGTAAGAACACTGATCTCCATAACCGAAAGAATTATTATTGATTTACTAAAGCATTTGTACAAATTGCCATTATACTACTGTATTATTATACTACTATTAGAAATAATCATTTAAGAAAAAGGGTATGAATTTAACTAACAATATAACATAAATTCAATATGATCATTGTACAAATAGAAAATAACTTACCGGTCTTTGCCATGCTAAAAATAAACCTTGCTGATCTACAATATGAATTGTATCACGACGAAAAACAAGATCAGTCAGTCGATCTTTTAAGATACGTGTACATAGAAATGGTTCAAGCATAGGTACATCATTGATTCGTGGGCATAATGGAGAACCGAAAATACTGAATAATAAAAATTTGAAAAAATAATAATAACGATACATTTTTTAAAATCAAATAATATTCGAAAATAGTAAAACAAAAAATGCAAAAACTAGGTCACTTTTAATGTTAATGTGTGTAACAAATGATTGAGGTTGGTGTTACGCCTGCATTTAAACATGTCAACTTGATATACTTGAACTATTACGAGTTTACCGCTTAGTCGGAAAACGAGAGCGAGGATCGAGGATCCGGTGACACGACATGCTACTCAAATCCGATTATCCCAACCCACATGTTGAGTGAAAATAAGAAGACATGATATGAAGTAGAACCTGTATTCTACAAGCATCCAGAAGTACGATGTCCGAATCCAGAAGAGAAACAGGATCTCGGACTAGGGATCCGAGACCGGGTCCTGGTCATAAAACGTTACAGATAATGCGTATTTATACATTTTGGTCGAATAGGAAACAGCATCGAATTCTGCAACATTGACAATTAAGACGACCAATAGGAAGTAACATTTGAAGTGACACTGATAGTCAGGACAACCAATAAGGAGCAACATTGGAGTACATGACATTGATATCTACGACGACCATAAAATTGACCAGTAGGAATTAACCAATAGGAACTGACCAATAATTCTCTTAGGATATTGAATGAATATCCTAACAGGATGTAATAGAGTATTTTATCATTACTACTACTAAGAGACAAAACATTTGGAGCTCAGAACAACATTTAACCAAACAACACCAAAGTTAGAATTTTCAATAGAAATATCAAGACAGTTCTACTGTATGGAGTGAAAACTTGGAAAACTACGAAAGCCATCATCCGGAAAGTATAAGTGTTCATAAACAGTTGTCAACGCAAAATACTTCGGATCCGTCGGCGAGATACCATCAGCAACAAACTACAGTGAGAGAGAACAAACCAGATTCCAGCGGAGGAAGAAGCGCTGGAAGTGTATAGGATACACATTGAGGAAAGCACCCGATTGCGTCCCAAAACAATCCCTCACTTTGAATCCTCAAGGACAACGGAAAACAGGGGGGGGTCAATAAAAACACTACGCCGAGAAATGGAGACAGGCATGATAGGCATGAACAAAAAATGGACAGAACTAGAAAGGATGGCGGAGGACAGAGTAAGTTGGAGAATCCTGGTTGGCGGTCTATGCTCCCATTGGGGTAACAGGTGTAAGTAAGTAACCAAGAAACGAAAATTTGTTGATGAATATGGTGTGAGAACTTGAACCAATGAACAATAAGATTTCAGATTTTTACGTTAAGAATAACTTCATTTTAGGAGCTTTCGTTACATTAGATATCCTTATTAAGTCAATGTTAAGGTCGTCACTAGGTATGCTCGAAACTATTACGGGTTCACCTTAGTCGATAAACGAGAACGAGACAATGAACCAGCGTCCAGGTAGGCTACCTTGATCCGATGACTAACGAAAAGTCTTGATATAGCGTAGAAAGTATATTCTACAAACACCCAGCAAACACAATGATCTCAAGCACACAAATCTCGTTTATTTATACATCATAGAAACGTCCTTGGGACAGTCACAAAAATTGCACACTAAAATACACAGTAACCAATCACAGCCAAGGATTTCCTGGTGGGAAATGCGATCTCAAGGTCAACTGATCAGCCCGTGGTCGGAAACATAAAATCCAAAATTAAGGCACTTATCAAGCGAGTTCTGGGGATCTAACGTCCCCAACAGTCAACGATCAGGAAGAATTTGTTAATACAAATTATAGCCATATACTTGTGTATGAACCACATTCTACGTGTAAGTGGTTCATGATATTGCCCAACCGTTCCAATATAAGTGGCTGGAACAGGGTTCGAGCCTAAGCCCTAGTGACTAGAAGTCAAATGCCTTAATCACCAAACCACTACACTGATTTTGACTTTGTATGAATTCAAATTACAATTTTCCTATCCAAAAAACGCGTAGTAATAACTGGTAACAGATTACAAATATCAATCAGAAAATGTGTTTGCCAAAAACTATCACAAAATATTGTTAGTGACTCTAATTCGATCATAATCCGAAAGTTTATGCATTTAAAAATTTTTCTTAAATTCAATTGCATCACGGGGTTGTGAAGACTGGTAAGTTACACATTTGAAATCATGAATCGATCAATGTTAGACCACCATTAGAAACGTGGAAGCACTGAAAAACAGTCGTTTCGTCCAGGTATGGGACTCTTCAGCAGTGCGCATGCATGACTCTTACACCTCGCAGGATTCGAACCCAGGACCTTCGGTCTTGCGCGCAAACATCCAGCCTCTGGACCACTGAGCCAATATGTCTAACCTCGATCAATTCACGGTCTTGCGCACACTCATACACTGTCTTCACAACCCCGTGATGCAATTACATGTGCTCACTAGTGACTAGCTCCGTGAGGAATCTTCTCCGAGTTCTAGTGGGATGTCGTGACTAGTGAAGTTCAACCTGTTCGGGTGTAGACAATAACTACCGAAGACAGTGTATGAGGTGGCGCAAGACCATGAATCGGTCGAAGTTAGACATTAACACCGTTAGATACAGGCTCAGTGGTCGAGAGCGATTAGGCATTGGAGCGCACAAGACCGAAGGTCCTATCTAGGTTAAATTCAATTGTATTCTATCGTTTTCTATTCTATAAAAAATTACAAAAACCGAGACAGAGAGAGAAAAGAAACCTACTTATTTTCCGCTATTGATAACATCCATTTAACTTCATTGAAACGATTTAAATTACACGATTTAAGTGAACTAGTTGTAGATGATCCATTGGATTTGTCTGCTGAATTCATCAATCGAGGAAATCGTATACTGGTCGCGGTATTAGTAGTTCGATGATGATTTGAATTGGACCAATGAAAAGCACGTAGCGCAAAAATAGATTTCGTTAATGATTTATCATTTGTTCCATTGGGTGAAGGACCAGCACTAGCACCACTACCAGCACTACCAGATGAAGGTGTGAAATTGGCAGTGGTAGTAGTAGTAGTAGTAGTAATAGTAGTAGTAGTTTTACGTTTAGACAAAAAACGTCCATCATTCAATTTAACTGATGGTCGATTAGTATGATGATGTGTAGAAGTAGTAGAAGAAGAAGAAATAGTTGAAGAAGTTGACGAACCATTTCCAGATTGTGGAGATGACAAGGCAGTACTAGTAGTAGGAGTAGTAGGAGTAGTATTACAATTTAAAATAGAATTCGATTTCATATTTAACATAGGAGAAGTTTTTATACGTGGAAGAGAAGTATCACAATGAAGATTGCTAAGATTATTATTATTATTGTTATTATTTAAACTTTTGATTGTTGTACGAATAAACGCAGCTCCTTGACGAATGATATCATCGGTTAAATCCCATAAACATAACATAGTGTCATGTCCAACTGAACCAAGACTAGAAAAAAAATCAATTAAGAATATGAAATATTAACATAGAAGTTAGGAAAATCATGTAAACGAAAAATATTACTGAATTATTAAAATAGTTCCATGATTCATCTATTGTACATCGCACAGTCAGTCAACGTAGAACGTAACTACATCAGTTCATGTTGCCATACCACATCAGCTCAGAGATATAATTGTCAATTCTAATCCAATGGTAGTAGAGGTAGTAAAGGTAATAGAAGTAATTGGAGAGGTCAGGATTAGAAGATATTATTCAAGAACTATGATTCAGTGAGAAAAGTTTACAAAGTCGAAACTA
Source organism: Schistosoma turkestanicum (assembly GCA_944470395.2). NCBI lineage: Eukaryota > Metazoa > Platyhelminthes > Trematoda > Strigeidida > Schistosomatidae > Schistosoma > Schistosoma turkestanicum. Next base: position 43,966,485 of record OX103972.1, on the reverse strand, counting down.
GAGGGGTTGAAGAATCCAGAAGATTAGCATTTGAGAGAGCACAGACAATAAATGCACCGGTGCCATTGCAAACGTTTTTGAGCCATGTCATTCATGGTCTCTGACCATCGATTATTATCATCTCGCGGACCCCAACCAGGTAGTCGACAATTACCGACATGGCTAAGTCCACTCGTCAATGACGTCACGGATTTCTGCCATGTTTTGGTTTGGCCGCCCCTAACTTTCTTCCAACCTATTCCTACACTACAAAACATAACTCGTCGAGGCAGTCGGTGGTTAGGCATACGAAGCACATGCCCCAACCATCTCAACTAATGAAGTTTCAGCACTTCATCTATTGATCTGCCATTCTTACCTAGCACCCGATTCTTAATAACAGCGTTGTTCACTCGGGATATACGAGCAATGCTTCGAAGACACCTATAGTCGTAAACCAGTAACCTACGAATATCTTCTACTCTCACTGGCCATGTTTCACAACCATAAACTAAGACCGAGCGAACTACTGCGCAGTACACTCGTCCTTCAGTCAGCTAACGGATATCTCGACTACGCCATAAGTGACGCAGGTTGGAAAAAGCCAATCGAGCCTTCTGTATCCGAGCTGAGATTTCGTCAGTCACCAGGCTTTCAGCGCTGATGAGACTCCCAAGATAAGTGGAGCGGACAACACGTTCGACTACTTCACTCCCTATCACTAGTTCAGGTGCTGATGTAACCCAATCTTGAAGCAACATTTTGCATTTCGAGGGGGAAAACCGCATCCCGAACATGCTTGCATTGTTGCTTAGGATGGTCAGAAGACTGTGCATTTTGTCAGCGTCTTCACCAAGTAGGACTATGTCATCGGCATATTCTAAGTCAATAAGCGAGCCACCTGGTAGAAGGTCTACTCCTGAAAATTCAGACGAGGATAAGGTTATTTCTAGGGGCATGTATATGATAAATTTAAACAAGAATGGAGAAAGTGGACATACCTGACGGACACCACTTGAAGTAGAGAATTTAGATGACAGTTCGCCATGAGCTCTCACTCGACCAGTGGTGTTCGAGTAGAGAGCTTGTATAAGGTTAATGTACTTCTTTGGTACACCTCTCAATGACAGACACTGCCACAGAACCTCACGATCCACTGAGTCAAATGCCGCTTTTAGGTCCAGGAAGACACTATTGTAGGACGCCTAAATGTGTGTCTGTGTTCCAGGACCTGTCGTAGTGTGAAAATGTGGTCTATACAACCACGCCCAGGTCGAAAACCAGCTTGGTTTTCTCGCGTTCGCTCTTCACGAGCTTTCGTTAAGCGTTGAAATATTACTGAGGCCAATATTTTAGATACTATATTCGTTAGACTGATTCCCCTGTGATTGTCACAAGAGGACTTTTGTCCTTTCTTATAGATTGGGACAATCAGTGATTGAGACCAGTCGGATGGGATTACGTCCAGTTCCCTAGCTGCTAAAACTGGACCACCATCCTTAAATATCTCAGGGGTCAGTCTATCAGGACCTGAAGCTCGCCCTCGCTTCAGATTTCTTAACGCTTTCTCAACTTCGTAAAGCCTAGAGGGACTTACGTCGTTTTGCCATTCAGAATGATTGGAGATCGTGGGTAACCGAAGAGTGGCTCGAGGCCAGTTGAACTGATCCCTAAAGTGTTCTGCCTATCGATCCAGTCTCCTAAACTGAGAGTGAAAAGTAGTCCCACCCTTCTCCGAAATAGTCTCACTCACATTCGGATTCCCAATACGGGTTTCCTTGATGGGTCTGAATAGTTGTCTACTGTTGCCTATCGCCGTTGCCTTTTCCATCTCCCTTGCTTTCGCCACCCACCACTGTTCGCAATCATCGCGTAGGCTTTTTGTCAGCCTACGTCTAAGCTGACTTCGTTCTTCATCATGTTCAGAGCTAGGCGGAATGAGTTTTCGAGCATCCATCAGTTCGGTAGATGCTACGGAGATCCACGGCTTCATTCTAACCTCATGGTTTACCTTACTAGGAGATATCACTGCTGTCTCCACAGCCTTTTTGATATCATTCCATCCTGCTTCCGGATGGGAATCGCTTTAATGGTCGCCTAACTGTCTTTCTAGTTGTTCCTGAAATATATTCTTCGCCTTATTATCATTAAGTAAAACCCTAAGAGGCTTCCTTACGGTGTCTTTCCTACGCCCAGTAAGCCTCAAACAGATGCGCGCTCGCACTAGGGCATGATCTGAATCTAAACATGTGCCCCAGAACGAGTGACAGTCCTCTATTGAACACCTCCATCGGTGGCTGATGGCGATTTGATCTAGTTGAGTCCAACGTTGTGACGACTTTGGAGGTCGCCAGGTCAACAGATGCTTTTCTTTATGCCTAAAGTTAGTGTTTGCTAAGAATAAGCGGTTATCTGAGCATACTTGCAACAGACGGTCGCCATTGTCTGTTCTCTGAACCGCGACACCATAACATCCACCTAGGTGTCTTTCATTTTCACTCAGTCTACCTACTTGAGCATTAAAGTCACCAGCCATTATTACTACATCAGAGCGCCTAGCTTTTTGGAGGTCCGAAAGCTTTCTGTAAAACTCATCTTTAACCTCGTCTGAACTGCAGTCAGTGGGGGCATAGGCAGATACGACGAAGAGGCAACGGCGAGTGTCCCCATCCTTCCGAGTCCTTACTTTCCCGGTGAGTCGGACAGTGCACAAGCGACTATCTACAGGGATCCAGTCAAGGAGAGATTGTTCAGCTCTACGACTCAATGCTATGCCTACGCCAGCAAGACCCCTGGAAGCAGCATCAGGGCTTCCAGATACACGAAGAGTAAATCGAGCTGCTTCTTTATTTTGACAAGGTGAAATCAGATTAATAATTTTACTAGGATCCTGTATGCGCGTTTCGGAGACGCAGCATACATCGATGGCACGAGATTCTAAAGTCCTAGCTAAGGAAGCCTGTTGCCCTATTTGACATAATGTACGTACATTAAAAGCTCCAACATGTAGTCTAGAACGGGGTTTCAAGAGACCACAAGTGACGTTTCGTGAACTCGCTTTGTTTACATTAGCGGTGCAGTGAGATAAGGGAATGTGAGTAGAGTTAGTTGTGGAGAGAAGAGAGGTATGTGTGTGTGTAGGAAGGATTTGATTTCGACCAATTTGGTTTCGTGTGCAGTTATGTGTATGAAGGCGGATGTTGCTTCCCGACTGCTCACACCGTGGAAGGTTGTTATTTGAAGAACCTGAAAAGGAAGGTAGATTAGTGTTGGTCTAAACGACCTGGGTGCGTGACCGCAGAGTCCAAGGGACAACTGCTTGAGGCCGGTCACGCACGGCCTTTTGATGAAAGGTTTTTTCAGTATTAGCTCCGTTCTCAAAAGCCATTAGTGGGCACCCTAACCCAAGGAGACGGAAATCCGTGAGGTAGGATGAGGTGTGACATTTTTAGGGTCGACCTATTCTAACCCTTCCTTCCTTGTGAGAAGGCAGCATCGCTGCAGATGCTGGTTGTCTGAGGGAAACACCTTACTGCTGTCACACACCTCTGCAGTCAGCAGTACGACTTCTTCCTCAGACCTTGAGTAGCTGCTTTTAGTCTCATCGTTCTCCAATCGACCTGCCTGGCATGGTAGAACCTTCATGAACATATGTCCCAGCCAATATAGCTGGGTTGGGTCATGACGATAGGCAAGCCCGAGCACCACGTCAAGGTAGCAGCTACGGTCGGGCTGTAATCAGAAGTACAACTTAGCCCTGTGACTCCAAGTTGGTGCTTATAGTCCTAGCGTTTTCCAACTAACCTACGTGGCATGCTAGAACCACCTAAAAGAACTAATGTTTTGGCCAATACAGCTTGATCAAGTCATCACAAGCAAATATGATCAGCGAAAAAGACAAACACCTACTAAAAACTCACTAAAGAGTACTAGATGTCTTAGCCTGATCAGAATCAGTTTTTTTAACATAGATATTAAAGGCAAATCTACTTACAATTTTTTGAGTAGACACTTCATAGAAAACCTACAGTAAAATAATGATTTAACATAATATAAAGTCTGTATGAAGTGCTGAAACTTCATCAGTTGAGGTGGTTGGGACATGTGTTGCGTATGCTTAAACACCGACTGCCTCGACGAGCTTTGTTTTGTAGTGTAGGAATAGGTTGGAAGGAAGTTAGGGGCGGCCAGACCAAAACATGGCAGAAATCCATGAAGTCATTGACGAGTGGAGTTAGCCATGTCGGTAATTGTCGACTACCTGGTTGGGGTCCGCGAGATGATAATTATCGATGGTTAGAGACCTTGAATGACATGGCTCAAAATCGTTTGCAATGGCGCCGATGCATTTATTCTTTGTGCTCTCTCAAATCCTAATCTTCTGGATTCTTCAACACCTTTAGTTTTGACTTTCTAAACTTTTCTCACTGAATCATACTTCTTGAATAATATCTGCTAATCCTAATCTCTCCGATTACTTCTAATACCTTTACTACCTCTTCTACTATTGGATTTGAATTGACAATTGCATCTCTGTGCTGATGTGGTATGGCGACATGAACTGATGTAGTTACGTACGAAGTTCTACGTTGCATTTGACTGACTGTAATACTTTCTAAAATTCGAACACTTTAATTAATATGTTGAGAAGACATGATGCTACAATATTGCATACTTGAAAAAAATGTTCGACAGTTTCAAGTAAATCTTATTTAGTTCCAAATTATTCAGGTACAGAAAGAGTGACTAGACTCTATGATACGAGTCAATAAGTCAATTAATCGCTTAAGTAGGAATCTTAGTTAGTATAGTAGCCAACAAGTGAAGTCTGATATTCAGTCAGTTGCAACGTAGAACCTCGTACGTATGTACATAAGTTCAGGTCGCCATACCACATTAGCACAGAGACGCAAATGTCAAATCAAATCACACAGTGATAGAGATAGTAGAGGTATTAATGGTAATGAAGAAGACTAGGGTTTGAAGATATTATTCAAGAAGTATAATTCAGTGAGATAAGGTTAGAAAGACAAAGGTAGAGGTGCTGACGAATCCAGAAGATTAGGATTTGAGAGAGCACAATGAATGGATGCACTTGCGTCATTGCAAACGATTTTGAGCCATGTCATTCAACGTCCCTAACCATTGGTGACTTTTTACTATTATTATTATTATTATTATTATTATTATTACTTCATGTAAAAAAGGTGCGGCTTCAATAGGAATAATTAATGCAGTTTCGTGCTTGTCCCTCGAGGTTTAAACACCGTAATTTATGAATAATTTATGAAAATAGACATGTTGAAATTACGATTTACGAAAATAAAAATACAAGGGAAATACATAACAAGAACAACTAACCGGTAAGTTCGCAAGTTATTACTTTCACATACTGTAATAGGTGAATTTCTTCTAATGATTGAATTATCATCCAACTCTTCATGATTCGTTGTAAATGAATGAGAACGTGACGAGGTAGATAATGAGTCATCATTAAAGAGATCACTGTTAGTAGGGCATAGATATGGATCGAAGCGTACCATACTAACCCAAGATTTATGACCTTGACCACGACAAATAACAGCTCTGTCTAATACTGACCAAATTGTTACTAAGTCATCTTGTCCTCCAGTAACAATAAATAAACTATCTGGTGACCAGTCTACACAAAGTAAACCACCAAAGTACGAACGCATGAAACCCTAAAATAAAAATGAAAGAAAACAAATTTTAGATGCACATGTTCACCAGTATAAATATTTCATTTGATCAAATAGTTCATCAACTACTTACAGGTTGTTTAAAGTTAGTGGAAGGCACAAATAGCGTCCGAATGACCTGGATAAGATCAAAAATGGGAATAATCCACTCTCTTAGGAACGCTTTCATATGGCCATACGTATAAAGGCACTATCAAGGAAGTCCTACTCACTGCCTTTTCATGGCAAATAACTACTTGAACGACTTGTACGAGGATTTAATAATTCTTCTCTATACACCATTCATTCTTCACTTATGATTGAAATAAACTCAACTGATTTTGATAATATTTACATCTAAAGATTTATTACCTAGTTTCTATTTGCCATACCAGACCGTCCACTTAAAAAAAATTTTACAGCACACAACAAACATTTAATAGCAGCACTACTAACTAATCACATGTTAGTTTTCAGTACTTAATACAAAATCTGAATTTCACGGGCATACATACAATGAAGCATATTTGATTACTAACGAATAGTCACTTCACAGAATACAGAATACTGCACTAGAGCTAATGACAGTTTCATATATATATCTGCCGTTTCTGATGATGCAATAAACGTTAATGCATCCATCCTGTTTAGATAACGTAAGAGTAAACTAAAATCTTTTATAGAATATAATATCTATATTTAGAGAAGACATGACTTGTTTAAGATATATGTGCATCCAGTCTTCAACTAGCTATTTAAAATTCAACCAGGTTATTGACTGTCTTCCCTCACTCCTCTCCTGGTTATCAAAATATTCTGATCACGACAAAGGCATTCCTATTTTCAGACACCTCTCTGGTAGAAACTTTTAAGCAATGCTCAGCTGCAATACTACTTTTAAACCACTTGTGAGCAAGAATCACTACAACTGAAACATTGTATACTACTTATTTGATGTTAAATATGAAAGATATCCTTCGATACACACTCGATGAAGTAGTTAAAAGAATTTGTTGGTCATACTTGATTAACATTGCTGTCTCATACCTTTAACTACAAGTGAAGTCAACTGACAAGATTACCTTTGATAAGATGATATATAGCATTCAACCGCAAATAAATGTTCACAGAAAGGTATTGAATCTGTTTGATTGTGACCAACAGATTTTCATGATCTCATGGGTGTGGGAGAAAAGGGTTTAAGTGACGTGACACTTTTTAGTAAATTATTTACTCACATATCTAGTAAGAGAATCCATAGTCATTGAATTGAATTAACTATTAGGTTGTGTCTAAGTATATACACTGGTTGGGGATAACTCTAAGCTAAACTAGAATATTTTTACTCTATGGTGAACGCGGTTCTGCTGGGCCAGTTGATAGAGCCGTCTTCTTGATGATGAGATAAAAATAGTAAAGAACATTATCTAGTTCCGTGAAAGAGACTGTAAGAACTGAATAGACTGGCCTGATTTTTAAAAGATGGATCACTCTTGATGATTTGGTTGCAGTTTTAGTCATAGTCATAGTCTTACTTCATACAAAGTATGATCAATCCTGAAACACTGCCTTGTATTTATTCGATCTACTACCAAATATTTGACCAAAAGTAGGATAAATAATCAACATACACAATGTATCTGAGAATCATTACATTATGCTCAAGAATATTTATGAAGCTCACAGTAAACTATTAAGTTACTAAGATGAAAAGTAAATGCACATTATGTTTAGAGACATTAAATAACCGGAGATTATATCGTAAAAACTTACGTATAGCTCCATTTCATGATACTCCATTACCCTCATGTAACCATCTTCTGTAATGATGGCAAGGAAACGGCCACAAGGAGAAAATGAAAATTGATTTATGGAAACATTATTATCATCAAACAATGAGCTAATGGCTGAGGAATCGTAGCTAAACGAATCATTTTGTGCTTCATATATTTCGTTTGTGACAAATCCATTAACATGATCAGAATTTTTTGATAGAGATTTTGTGATATCCAACTTTGATGCATTAGGACTACCTAAAGTCCATCGATACAATGGATTTCTTGTAGATTTCGTTTTACAAGTATGTACTGAAAACCCAACGCCTTGTTTGAACAAGTTATATGTTGGAGCTGACAATTGTGCAAGTGTTTCATCGTACAAATACATACATCCACTGGAATGACTGACTAAGAATTGATGAGGCGAATGAGGAACCCAGCCAACACAAGTCACGGGAGTTTCGTCGATAGACTTCTAAAAAAGCATAAAATGAATAAAACATACGTACTCCTTCATTGAACACCTTGTTCGGGTCTTCTTTGAGAGGATCAATTAACTTTATTTCTCCATTGGCCAATCCAACCAATAACTGCGAGTCTCTTACTTTATCTGTGGCACGTCTGAAACAATGTGATGTTAAAGGTGCTCTAAATCTAATGTGAGCTGGCGAACCACCACAAAATCTGCGCTCGTTTGAAGAATTCGCGTGTTCTTGAGTATATATGCGTATTTCATTACCTATGTTAATGCAAAATATGCTGCCTACAAATAAAAATCATTAGAATTAAAAAGGTAAACAAACCATCGATATTCGTATCGGTTTGGAAATGACGAGTTTCATTTTTGCAGCAGTATTCAAGGAAAGACAGGCGGATGGCAGCATTACCGAGACCGAACTGATTCATTTGTATTTGCTTCTCTAGCACACATGGTTCGGAAGTAAAAGATTGATATCGACCTTCTATTGCATCGAAAGAATGTGACATAGGCGGAAAGAAACACAGGTTGATATACTACGACATGATACACCATATGAAAAAGCCACGACAATCTCTTGCACCTACAAGGTACTTCTAGCGATCCGCCAATCTACTCCTTATGACCTAGGGAAAGTTTACCGTGTAACGACTTTAAACAGTGTGCTTATCTTTTCAAAACCTTTTAGTAAACAGGTAACGTTAGAATATCGTAGTTAGTATACATGCTTCTGAAAAATATGACTTTTACAAACAGTGTTGCTGTTCGCATCCAGGATATGAGTTTGTAGTACGTTTGAGGCGAGTATGCAGATCATTATTATGAGCTACAACGGGGGGCAAGTGATCAATTGGTATACAAATTGATGTGCACTCATCCCGATTAAGGACACAGTCTATTGCCTGATATAATCCACAGGATATACAACCTTTAGCTGTAAGTCCTCAAAATAATCAGTTCTGTAAGTCTTCGATGGTGGTGGTGACTTCATTAATTCTAGTAAACACATGGTAGCTAAAGGCTCTTGGTCACGCGTTCGCACCAAATCATCATTTTTACGACGCGACCAACCAACTCAACAACTGGACTTGGATCACTCACCTCTCAACATTTCGACTAACCATCAAATATACATTCGATTCCCTTCATTTATTGCTTCTAGTTTGACTGGGTTTGGTATTTTCGATTAAGGAAGTGTAACGAATAAATGCGTTGTCAAATCCTAGTCATGATACCATCAAAAAGACTTCAAAGAGATCTGTCCAGAATTAAAAATTGAGAATACCGGTTTACTCCGTGCTCTGAGCTCCAATAAGCCATTGTCAGTCGACGCCTAGACAGCCTAATCGTCAGGCTAGGTCCTTCGCTGGCCTGAAAAACTGACCTGACCACACAGGTCATCGGTGAGCAAAAAGCGGAGGTGGTGGTTCAGAATCCCAACCAAACTATTAGAAATCATTTCAGTGGTCTTGAATTCGGCTAATAAACGCCTCCAAATGAATTACGGTGTGCATCGGTCACCAAGATACAAATACATTCAAAATAAAAACCTCGGGCTTCTTGTAGTCTATACATACTTCCATGAGGTAACTGCTAGCGGTCTTAGAGATATTGGAAGAACAGCAACTAAGTTAATTTCGGGGAACATGACGAGAGACTAGCTAAACTGCACCTGATTCCCTCGTCATTTAGAAGGACCGGGAGCGAATTGATCACAACAGAATTACTTATTGACAAATTTTCATCTGAGATGCCTTCAATTTTCGTGTCTTCCTGATTGAAACTTTACTACGACAATCAGGAATGGTTTACAAGTCCAGAACAAATCACCTATTTGTTGACTGTCGACTTTCATATTGACGCTCCATCTGTTGATGTACTCACGAAAATTTAGATCAACTGAGAGAGCATTTGTCATGACTTGCTCATAGCATCCGGCCTCCGACTGCCAACAACAAACACTGAATCTCTTTTATTAGACATACAACCCACTGTCGGGAAATATGTGAATATACAAATGTGTTCTTGTTTCGTATTTTACATTTGTACACGTTGATACAGGGAAAATTATTTCACCAAATTATTCTAATATTTCTCTTTTGCAAATTAGAAACACCTGATTATTTACTTGAAGACATGCATGGAATTTCGAAAGGTAGAAGTTTCTTCAGCCCCATCCATAACCATTGGAAACATTTAAGTTAACGATCACATAAGTATAAGACGAAGACATTCTTACTATAGAAACTAAAGGATGTGGTTTCAGATCCCATATAAAAATGCTACCCAAATGACTCTAATCACCTAGAATGACAGCAGATCAACAGTGAATGGTGAACGATAAGTGGAGATTAGTAAGGGTTGGAAAAAAGGGGCGAACTAGCTTCATGAGGATAGGCGATGCAGTTGTACAGTCATCGTCATTACATACCTCTTTACCTTATATCAAGTACGGTACACAACAAGTAATCCAAGATTTGTTTTTCAAAGGTTCCAAGAAATAGTATCGTCTATTGCCATGACTTATGGTATCAGTATTCAGAATTATTTAACCTCGACGTAAAATCATCGTGCAGTAGTGAGTTAATTACAATATATCAAGGTATCTAATCCATTTGGATGAATTAATTAGCAATACTGATATCTGACACAAATCTCACATATCGTTTTGTGCAGGGCGTCAAAAAGCCTACAAGCTTTGAATAAGAAAATGAACCGCCTTCAAGTGTCGCCTCCGCAACGTTTCAGTCCAGTAATAATGGCTTTGTTACTAAGCAGCAATCTTCTAGGTATTCTTCCGGGTCAAAGCATACAAAGTTAAGTCTGACTTCATATTGTCTAGATATATAGGGAGCCGACATTTTAGCCAATAGCTAATCTATAGGTGTCAGATAATTCGTTTCAACGACCTTGTTTATGATCCGTTATCTGCGTAGGTTTGGATATCTTCATTTACGGCTGTCATGTTGACTGTCTTATCTGGCTGATCCTGAGATTCTAACAGACTGACCTCTGTATTAAAGGTGTAGAGACTGGGCTTTTGTCGACGGGTCTGTTGACTGACAATTATTTTAACATCATACTTCTGGGATTTATCTAACATCTGTGGAGCTTTCCCGATTCGAAATTTTTACTTTTTTCCGGAAGACTGTGTCCACAGTGATCAGCATAGAATGGCGATAAGTTAACCGATTGGATGCTTTTGAAATATCTTTTGAAGAATCCATTTTTATGGATGACGATGTGATGATGAACTTTTTGAGAAGCTAGTGTACTGCAATAATTTTGGTCACTTTGATTTGTTCTAAACGTAACTAATCTTTTATGAAATTACTTTGCTACTGATTTACCTCAACATTTGTTCCAAATGTTTCGATCTATTGTTTACTCGGAGTTCGAAAGTTTCTTTGATTGTTCAGTCAGTCAAAGCTATTACCATCACGTCTATTACGGTAGAGACAGCTGCTCACCGCTTCGTAGAGCGATGGATAGCGTTGTGCGGTCTTCTCTCGTCTGTCATGACTGACTGAAATCAACAATTCGAATCCAAATTATTCTGCTCGCTAACATGGCTGCTGGATACGGAGAGCATACACACTACCGCCTACCACCCAGCTCCAGATGGTTCAGTTGAACGGTTTCATCGCCAACTTAAAAGTTCTCTTCGAACACATGAAAACAACAATTGTTACGAAACCTTACCGCTCGTCAACGAGCTTAAAGTTAGGTATTCAGTTCTCCGACGCTGGACTAGTTTACGGCACGACATTGCATCTGCCTGGGGAACTTTTCACACCACGAAGCAGCAATAGTATGGATAAATCAGACTGCGTCCAACGATTGTCTGAATATATACGGACACTGCCTTCAATGTCAACTCGAATACAGAGTAGACAGGTAGCTATCCTTCGAGAGTTATGTACCTGTTCACATGCTTTCAGAAGAGTAAATTCGGTGCTCAAACCTATGCAGCAACCTTATAAAGCACATTTTCTGATGATTTCTCGTCATGAAAAAAAAAAAAAAAAAAAAAAAAAAAAAAAAAAAAAAAAAAAAAAAAAAAAAAAAAAAAAAAAAAAAAAAAAAAAAAAAAAAAAAAAAAAAAAAAAAAAAAAAAAAAAAAAAAAAAAAAAAAAAAAAAAAAAAAAAAAAAAAAAAAAAAAAAAAAAAAAAAAAAAAAAAAAAAAAAAAAAAAAAAAAAAAAAAAAAAAAAAAAAAAAAAAAAAAAAAAAAAAAAAAAAAAAAAAAAAAAAAAAAAAAAAAAAAAAAAAAAAAAAAAAAAAAAAAAAAAAAAAAAAAAAAAAAAAAAAAAAAAAAAAAAAAAAAAAAAAAAAAAAAAAAAAAAAAAAAAAAAAAAAAAAAAAAAAAAAAAAAAAAAAAAAAAAAAAAAAAAAAAAAAAAAAAAAAAAAAAAAAAAAAAAAAAAAAAAAAAAAAAAAAAAAAAAAAAAAAAAAAAAAAAAAAAAAAAAAAAAAAAAGACCTTTAAGGTTGATCGACATGGCCGCGTCGGGATAGTCAGCATAGATCGTCTCAAACCAGCGCACGTCGATGACAGTGCCCTACCTGATAATCTGAGACCCTATGCTAGACCCCCCAAACCTACTAGTGAAATCCCTACATCTACTTCGGACCCCACGTTGGATACATCAGAGACCTCATTCCCACATCTCAGTCAAGAGCACGCGTCATTCGAACCATCTGCGGATGAGACTCCGGTTTCACATCCAGATCAGCAGACCACACCTCCCTCGACTTCGGATGAGATTGCGGGCCCATTATGTACATACGAGACTACCGTCTCATGTTTTGATAGCCACGTACACCCACCTGTATGCTTTCGCCACTAATATCCCTTAATCAACAACAGATACGGTATAGGGTTTTATACTCGTAGTACGTGAATGCTACATGCCCTTTTTCTTCTATTTTTTATCCTGAGCCTAAGCCTCTGACCATCGGCGGTTGATACCGTCGACCTTGATCATTCTTGGAGAAAGCTAGCCTCATCCCCCAGGCTCTTGTCATGCACTCAGGCAATGTTTTGGTTCCCAATATGTCTGGCCTATGTATGGTCTCAAACTTGGTCGTTATGGTTGTTTCTGGTTCCTTCTCTTAATGTGGTTCCGCCCTACGTCTTCAGCGCTTTCTTGTTCGAACCCCCACGAACACAATCTTCTGATTCTGGACACGAACCACGCTGGTGAGCTACGCCAACTTAAGCTGCAAACATGGCACGATACTACTAGTACCGTTTTCCGTAAAAGACCCTCGATAACAACTCGAGCATCATGGACTGCTTCCTGTCCGTCAACCCTTCTGCCCTACAGTCACACGTTTGCCAACCAGTTCCCCGAACGAAACCGTGACGTATCGAAAGTGCAACCCAATTTCTAGAAGGTGACTGCTTTCATGGAATATCTTTACGACGAAAACGCGATTGGTGTAATGTAAACATTTATGAATAGAAACTATTTTACCAGTGATTGTTTCACCATACCCCCTTGTTGAACTTCACCAAAAACCCACACCCTCCTCTTTTCATGACTCTAAGCTTGCTCACGCCCCCTCGGTGTTCTCTTCTGCATATTTTGGCCAGATCTTGGTATTATTTCGATACTACGAGATCGGATACGAATATACCTTAACTCAAACTTCAAATGGCCTGATTTCTGTCCGTGACGGGATTTAACCTGTTATCTGGTATAATATAGCTTCAACTCTGTATAATACATTCAAGTCTGCATGATGAAACTTTATATTTAGTTATTTCAGTCGGGGCAGCATGTGAAGTGATGTACATCTTTGATGGAAGTTATATGACAGTACAAGCAACCAAGTGGATGATAATTGTCAAAACCCCGAGCGATCATCAAATTACTGAAGTTGGAGCTACTTGAGTGTAGGAAAACTTCTGACATTCATTCTCTTGATATACCACCCGTAGAATCAGCGTTTTGATACATGAAGATTTTTGATGGCTTTGTAGACCCAAAGTTGGTAAGTCCATCGGCTCTGATAGAATACGGTCCCGGTTGCTGTTGTCCGTCTTAGATGTTGTTTTATAACTGCTGGTAGTAACTCGACAATCCTTTACTCAGATTCAGATCTGAATGTAATGGTAGGGCTTCTCAATCAGTGAGGAAGTATACAACTTATAAATATCCCCCGGTTTATCAGTTTAACAAGTGCTTTTATGACGTTTTTACAAAATAATTAGTCACCGTAATTTGTCTAGTACCGATCGTTGCTCAGAGATAAATCTCTACATTGAAAGCGAACACCAGCTAACAGTAAAAATTGGTAGTTTGCCTTCCGATATAATTTTTATGGATCTTAGTATTGTTAGGTTAATCATTGTACAAAGCACTTCTGCACAAGCTTTCCGACCTTTGTCTAACATGTACCAAGCAAACTTCGGTGCGAAGCTGCCCACTGTAAATCCCATCTTAGTATCCTCGTCCGAAAACGTTAAACCTAGAAACCATTTATGGTATAGGAATAACAAGAATTCGGAGGGCGACATGTCAGCGTACTGAGGTTCGAATTGGTTTAGACAAAATAATTAAACAGCTTAATGGATGTCTTTGAGAAACTAACCTTACCAAAGCTATCCTATTCAATTTCGGATACAAAACAGCCATGAAAACACAATTAATTAACCGATGCTACAGGCCCAGGAACGTGATGATTCAGAAGTGATAAGGGATAAAGGGCTTCCTGAGATATATCCACTTAGTATAGTGTACAATTACTTTTACCGAGAATCATTTGAAACTTATATTCGACCCATACCAAACCTAACTCTGGAGAAGCCAATCCAAGTAGCTGATTTGTGCACTATTAGTGGTATAAGTGATCCTAGTTTACTATGTTGATAATTATGTGTTGTAAGTTTATATCCTAGTTGTGGTAGGACCCTATTTAGATTGTAAAACGTTTTCGGTTCTAAGTCGGAAGCTTAAGGACATGACTTTCGAAATTCCACTTAGGATGAAAGGAAATATAACGCGTGCACAAAAGAAGGAATCAAAAATACCTGATTCACCCTATTTTAGTCTGAATAAGAGGTTTTAGGTTAAATCTTAACCACTTAACTTGAGCTATTACTCCAGTCTCTTCCTAGAATCGACTCTCAGTGGAATATATATTTAGTCAGTTTATTAAACAAAGCATGTCATTTGATTACCTGTGGAAAATGAAGCAGTCAAATGGCGAATTTCTATGACTAGTCCCGCATTTGACTTCAGTACATCTACAGTGAATGAACGGGAAGGGGAAAGTGTGGAGTTACTGACCAATAGACGATGATGGGGGCAATAATTTCAATCTGTTCATGTTTGTGAGACAGAACATCTTGTGTTAATCAAGCCCTAGAAAGTCATCTCTTGCTGATACTATCGGTGACCACGAATTTTTAGTCACATTTGATTAAGTCATAAGCCAGTCAATGCTCGACCCTTAAAGGCTATCAGTTTGTGAAGGTTGGATTGGATATCCACGCAGAGCTTTAAGCAAATACGAATTTCGGTGCAATTTGGAACTTTCTGTATTGTATCTCCCAATCACATTTTGGTGAGGAAGTGAATGCCTTTCCTTGTAAAGGGTAACATTGTCGGGAATATTTAAGTTACTAGGTAACTTTAGAATATTGTATGAAGAAAAGCCAGATCAGAAATCCACAGAATATCATAATTGTTTATATTTGTAATGAAATCAGTAAAAACCACTGGTTAACTTCGAGTAGTTCATCCGAAATACTGTCCTCACAAGCATGCTCCGACGTAAATTTTTGGGACATAATGTTTCTTTTGCATGTAACAGACCGTTCTATCCTGTCATAACCGATCTTACTACATGACAGTGGTGTCAATACTTGGAAGGGGGTGTAACAGCCAGTGAAGGCGATAGTTTAGAGCATGACAGTCAGCTCGGATGAATTTAGTCGTCGGTATCCTATCTGATAATTTCCACCAAATACTTCCGATCGAATCATTATGCCCAGTGATTACCAAAATATCGGGCCACCCGTCTTTAGCTAGTGTGTATTCACTCGGACTAGTAAGGTCAGTATCAATGTCGAAGACTTGCAGAAGTGTTTATTTTGTAGATCTGTTTTCCGCCACAGGTTCAAAGCACCTGAGCTAAATTGGCTACTAAAATCTCAGTGCTTTGTATGAATAAAGGCTGGCTAAACCAAACCTATTCCCACAAAAAATGTAATAGAAGAAACATGACAACGGTTTCTAAATCACCCAGCAGAGACTTTGCACCTGGTACGACCTTGTTTTTCCTATCTTCAAAAATGGATGGTTGAAGGGGGTGGATTAATTTTCATCTGGCTCTCGACTTTTTAGTTAAATAATCAGAATATCGAACCTATATTAATACCACATCTAGGTTCTGTTGGTTGACGAGTCCTAAAGAATAGTGGATCTGATAAGAGACTTCCATAGCCAGGACAGAAAAAGGCTACCCAGCCTCTCATCCTTTCTAAACTGAAAAGAAATAGAAAAGTCAATGCGATATCCACTGAAGTGCTAACTATTTAATCTCCAGTCGTGCAATTCTTGTGCTTTTCCAGTACTTGAGACCACTTTTCCAACGTTTTCCAAAATCTATCTAAAAAACATTTTCTTAGATTAGTCGAGATGACCACCAAACCTCATCAAAATAAAATAAACTAGCTAAAAATATCATTTTTTGATGACACACAACATATTCGTGAGAAAAAATAATCTCTTTATCGAAGAGGTGTATTATTTCGCATGGCGTTGGATATTCTTTAATTTCACTATTGAATGCAACACAAGTTGTTAGTACAGGCGCATTTTAAGATCAGGCTTACGCACGTTTTGGATGGAGGCAGTAGAGAGTGTTCAACGAACAGAGGAACAGACGGAAAAGGAGGAGGAGGAGTTGCGCTTGAACCCACTACAAGACTCGTAATAAAAAATTAAGTTTTAGTTAGATGGTTGTTTAGGTGGTCTTATTACTTGTTCCAGTTCAATAAGAATCTCACTTGGGATGAATGTCTGGAAAAAGTGGCAACCTTCAACACAATTGAACATTTCTGGAGCGTACTTACTCATACAGTTAGACCAAAAGAAATAACCAATGGCAGTGATTTATATATGTTCAAATCTGATATTATGCCTAAATGGGAGGATCCAAAAAATGAAAATGGGGGACGTTGGTTAATCAATGTTTCTCAGCGACAGGATGTTAATGTGTAAGTTGGTTATTTTTCTTTATTCCTTCCAGTCTCCCATGAATATACAGAAGGAATATATTTTATAACCGTTAGATTTGAGTTTACAACCTGAAATATGATTCATATCAGTAGCCCAACTTTTCCTCGTTAAAGACAGTGAAGGCCGAAGTTTCGCAGATGAGACAGCTTTTCACTAAGATATGCAGACTTACAAAAACTGTAAACAATTTACCAACTTACTTAAATCACGACATACTCTTTTGTTTCCACCTTGAGCTTGGTGTTTTCGTATGTCAGTCACTAACTTATGGTCAACAAAGTCTCCTGTGCAGAATAACATCGGGATCATTGATGCCTGTCACCACTGTGTTAACCCAAATTACTTAGATGGGGACTGCTCTAGTTTGGGCAGCTGTTTGGTATTACTAAGCCTTACAAAACAGGTGTGGCTTAAAACCATACAAATCCTTGTCTATGATCTAGATATATGACATTTATTTTGTTCATTTAATTCGCTTTCTGTATTCGATCTCCAGTAGTGTGTATTAACGTTCATTAATTGTCTCGTGATTATTGGGTTAAGTTTTCAGAAAGAATGTGGTTACAATGCTTGTTACTTTCCACCAAGTAGCTTACTCCAAGTCGTTAACGTATGTTATTGCTATTCTGTTCATATTTCTGGTCGTATCCTAATCTTGTTAAAAAATTCCCTAGATACTTGTCAATGACTTAATAGTTAAGCTTTTTCTGCCATTAATAAAAGACTGATAATTCTTCAAGGATTAAGGACAAAATTCTGTACTTCGTTTGTGGCCATTATTCACTACATTTCTCTCGAACCAGATCTTTCAACATTTTTTCCCACTGATAAACAACTGGTGTGATAGTCTTAGTAGGGAGTGGCTCATCCTGCCTAACTGATACGTAACTGTAACCCTAGCGGGAACTTGCATCATTTCAAGTCAAATATTTCGCAGGTGACACTCGAAAATACATCTTACTTAGCTGTTGTTCTTGCCATGCAGCTATTACTTGGAACCATTAGTGGTGAATGGATGTACGGTATATTTTAGAAACCCTGTGTTTTTCCTTAAGACAATCATAGTCAATGTTTTTAATGAAAATTAGCTTCATTTTGTGCTAGTGAACTTGCGTTATGTAGTACCATTACAGTCACTCAAACACAAATCTGTGACTCACTGAACTTATCTAGTTATAAATGCTTTGAATGCAATTTTTTGGTTCTCCTCTTTCCTTTTACCTTTGAGTTTTCCAAGTTAAGGTTTGCCTTGTGATGTAGTTTGACGGTCTTCACAATGTGTCTTCCAGTAATTTTTCATAATTTTGTCAAGTGGAAGCAGGTCAGATTTTTACCACAGTAGATTACTCGTGTTGGTCTCTGACTAAAGTATGTTGTGTGGAAATCAGTTTATAAATACTTTCAATTTTTGGTGTTGGTGGTGGTTGCTTTTCAAGTTCTAGATCTGATACAGACATTAGTGTAATACTTTTATAGTCCTCACTGGGATCTTTTCAGTCAGTCACTTATAAAGTGGAACTTCGTACGTACGTACATCAGTTCAGGTTGCCATACCA
Organism: Schistosoma turkestanicum; assembly: GCA_944470395.2. Taxonomy (NCBI): domain Eukaryota; kingdom Metazoa; phylum Platyhelminthes; class Trematoda; order Strigeidida; family Schistosomatidae; genus Schistosoma; species Schistosoma turkestanicum. Next base: position 43,947,744 of record OX103972.1, on the reverse strand, counting down.
CAATAACACAGACGCAACTGTCAGTTCAAATTCAATAGTGGTAGCGATAGTAAAAGTATTAGCAGTAATGAAGAAAATTAGGGTACCGATGTTTTATCTGTTCCTGATTTATCACATTACGCTACCAATGACAAGTGCTAAAATGCAACTTACGTAGAGGTCTGTTTTCAAAAATCATGGGCAATATTTTATTTGCTTTAAATTTTGACTTATTTTGTATTGAGTGTTTTTACCATTTCAGTTTGTGGGATGAATTGTTAATGCTGTTGATCGGTTCTGATTGGGATACAGACGAAGAAGATAAACAGATATGTGGGGCAGTGTTCCAACCACGTGTTCGGGGTAACAAGATTTCAGTTTGGTTGACTAGTGACAATGAGAAAGAAACGATTATGCAGATTGGAAGGCGAATTAAAGAGCGTTTGGAATTAGAAGATACAATCTATTTTCAGCCTGTGTCAGATCAAAAATCACAAGCTAGGGGCAAAGATATTTGCACTGGAAAATATGAAATCTAGTTGTACCACCGTTGCATCAACATAGGTTTGGCATTCCTTATACTTCTCTTGGTCAATTATGGCGATTCTGTACATGTTTCCTTTCATCTCCCCTGTTTTTTTCTTCATTTTTTCGATCTTAATTGAAGCATTTATTGCTGTCAAATGATAGATTGTTTTACAAATCACAAGATTATGCTTCAGCTGTGCTATTTTGATTTAATTTCTTCACGGAATTGGGATGCTATTCTTATATTTTGTTAATTGGTTATTTAAGAAATAAACAAAACGATGTAGATAATGACGATTTTGTCATTCTAAGAAACAAACGTAGGCGTAATATTATGGAAATTAATAGAATATTTTGTGATAAGATTTCATATTCATTCCTTATGCTGGTAAATAGTTCATTCTATTGGTACATAGTCATCTAGTTATGATAGTTGTCTATTTTAGTCGAAATTTAATTCATTACACTTGGTAAAAATCATAAGGATTTTATTTTTCAAAGTTTTATTGCCCGATTACCTTTGTTACACTGACAAGTGGACTGAGTCATGTTGTTAGATGTAGGCTACGTGGTTGGGGTCATCGAGACGAAAGTCACCGATGGTTAAACACTTCGAACGAGGGTTTGAGAGAACACAAAGGATGAATGCACCAGCGCCATTACAAACGGTTTTAAGCCATGTCATTCAATATCTATAACAATCTAACCATCGATTATTATTATCTCGCGGACTCCAAACAGGTAGTCGACACCTAACGACATGACTCAGCCGACTTGTCGATGACTTCATGGGTTTGTGCTCTGTTTTTGTCTGGCCGCCCCTAGCTTTCGTCCAACTTACTCCTACTCCTACACCACAAGACAGCCTGACGAGACAGTCAATGGTTGGGCATTTGTAACACATGTCCCAACCACCTCAACTGATGAAGTTTCATTACTTCATCTATTGATCTGCCATCCTTACCTAGGACCCGTTTCCCAACAACACTTGCTTACTCGGTTGTCCCTCGATACTCGAGCAATGTTTCGGAGACACATGATAGAGAGCCAGCAACGTACGAATATCTTCTACTTTGATTGGCCATGTTCCAAAGCCATAAAGTAGGACGGGGCGAACTGCTGCATAGTACACCCATCCTTTTGTCAGCAAATGGATATCTCACCTTCGCCATAAGTGACGCAGGTTGGCAAAAGCCAATCGAGACTTTTGTATCCGTGTAGAGGTTTCGTCAGTCACCAGGACATCAGCACTGATGAGACTCCACAGATAAGTGAAGCGGTCAACACACTCGACTACTTCACTCCCTATCACTAGTTCAGGTACCGACGCAAGCCAATCTTGAAGCAACATTTTGCATTTCGAGGGGGAAAACCGCATCCCGAACATGCTTGCATTGCTGCTCAAGGTGGTCAGAAGACTCTACATTTTGTCAGCGTCTTCACCGAATAGAAATATGTCATCGGCATATTCTAGTCAGTAAGCGATTTTCCTGGTAGAAGGTCCACCTCTGAAAAATCTAAGGAGGATAATGTTAACTCTAAGAGGATGTCTACGACAAAGTTAAACAAGAATGGAGAGAGTGGGCAGCCGTGACGGACACCACTTGATGTGGAGAATTCAGATGACGGTTCGCCATAAGCTCTCACTCGACCAGTAATGTTCGAGTATAGAGCTTGTATGAGGTGAATGTACTTTGGTACACCTTTCAATGACAGACACTGCCACAGAACCTCACGATCCACAGAGTCGGATGCCGCTTTTAGGTCCAGAAACACAACTGTTGTAGGACACTCTTCACGAGCTATGGTTAGGCGTCTAGGGATAACCGAGGCTAAAAATTTAGAAACGATATTAGACTTATTTCCGTGTGATTGTCACAAGGGGACTTTTGCCCTTGTAGACTAGGACAATCAGGGATTGTGTCCAGTTCCCAGATTCTCAGTCAATCTAGCTGCTAAAACTTGACCACCATCCTTAGAAATCTCAGGGGTCAATCTATCAGGACCCGCAGCTCTCCCTTGCTTCGTATTTCTTATTGCTTTCTCAACTTCATAAAGATTTGGAGGACTTATGTCGACATGCCATTCAGGATGACTGGGGATCGTGGGCATCCGGAGTGTGGCTGAAGTCTATTTGAACTGATCCCTGAAGTGTTCTGCCTATCGATCCAATCTTCTAGATTGAAAGTGAAAAGTAGTCCCACCCTTTTCCGAAATAGTTTCACTCACATTCGAATTCCTAATACGGGTTTCCTTGATGAGTCTGATTAGTTGTCTACTGTTGCCTATCGCCGTTGACTCTTCCATCTCCCTTGCCTTCGATACTCATCACAGTTCTCAATCATTGCGAAGGCTTTTTATCAGCCTGCGCTTGAGCTGACTTCGCTCCTGATCGTACTCAGAGCTAGGCGGAATGAGCTTTCGAGCATCCATCAGTTCGGTAGATGCTACTGAAATCCACGGCTTCTCCCTAGACTTATTGTTTACCTTACTAGCAGATATCACTGCTGTTTCCACAGCCTTTTTCATATCATCCCAAGCTGCCTCAGGGTGGGCGTCACTTACTACATGGCCGCCTAACTTTTTTTCTAGTTCATGAAATACATTCATAGTACTGCTGTCATTAAGTAGAACCGTTTCATGTTTCTGTGCTGTCTTTCCTACGTCCGGTAAGTCGCAGACAAATTCGCGCTGGCACTAGAGCATGATCTGAATCTAGACATGTGCCCTAGAACGAGTGACAGTCCTCTATCGAACCCCTCCATCGGTGGCTGATAGCAATGTGATCTAGTTGGGTCGGCTTTAGGGGTCACCAGTCCAAAAGATGCTTTTCCTTATGCCTGAAGTTAGTGTTTGCTAGAAATAGGAGGTTATCTGAGCGTATTTGCAACAGACGGTCGCCATTGTCTGTTATCTGAATCGCGACACCATAACATCCACCTGGGTGTCTTTCCTTTTCACTTAGTCTACCTACTTGAGCAATAAAGTCACCAGCCATTATTACTATATCAGAGCGCTTAACATTTTGGAGAAGTTTAGAGAGGTTTCTACAAAACTAGTCTTTCATGTCGGCTGAACTGCAGTCAGTGGGGGCGTAAGCAGATAGGACGAAGAGGCACCGGCAAGTGTCCCTATCCTCCCGAGTCCGTATCGCCCCGTTCAGTCGGACAGCGCATAAGCGACTGTCTATCGGGATCCAGTCTAAGAGAGCTAGTTCTGCACTAGGACTTAATACTATGTGGTGTCACGATTTATTGCGTGTTCTTAAGCTCGGTTTATAAATCAGAATATGAACTCGTATTGATGAATACGTTTATTCGGGACACACCACAAAGCGAAGCGGAGAATAAAACGAAGGAAGCGAATGGACAGGCGAAGCGCGTCGGAGAAGGCAAAGAGCCAACTCAAAGAGATAGAGTATGACTAAGAATATATAGTCAGGCAGACATATGACAAGCGAAATAGGTATGCACACACATGAATAAATGCGACGAATGATTGACAAGGTCAAAAGCAAGCGATACAAATCATGTGAGTTCATGGGGATATTAAGAGATTAAAATTAAAGCGAAAAGGATGAGTAAGCGCGTAGGCGTAAGCAATGCTCAGTCGTACAAGCTCATACAAACCAGACAATAAAAAATACCAATGGTACGTATAGGTTGTTGCTATACAAATGGCTTGGTTAAATAAATTAATCGAAAGGGCTTAACCAAGTTAGATGTAAGCGAACTGTGTGGAGGCACTACAACTATAAACTCCGCCAGTAGAACCTTAGGGGCTACTGCCGGTCCCAAGCCCGGATAAAGGAGGAGGGTTGGACATGGGGTTGGCGACCCCATTCCGTTGAAATCTCACTTGCCAAAAAAACGCTAACCAGAAAAAAAATAATTCAAACCATTTTAACTCTGCCCTGGGAGTTGGAAGAAGAATCATGACGTCTCGTGATGAAAGCCGAGCTCCCTCGGAAGTCACGGGGCCGATGCCTCTTCTGACAACCAGAGCAACCATTTTTTTTAGGTACATGGAACGTTCGTACATTGTGGGAGACTGGAAGACTATTTCAAGTTGCGGCAGAAATGAAAAGATACAACCTCGAGGTGCTCGGCATCAGTGAAACGCATTGGACACAGGTAGGACAACTGAGACTTGCTTCAGGGGAACTGCTGTTATACTCTGGTCATGAAGAGGAAAACGCTTCACATACACAAGGAGTTGCACTGATGCTGTCCAAACATGCACAAAAGGCACTGATAGGATGGGAATCTCATGGACCTAGGATCATTAAAGCATCCTTCAAAACAAAGAAACAGGACATTACAATGAACGTCATCCAATGTTATGCACCTACCAATGACTACAATGACGACGTTAAAGATCAATTCTACGAAAGGCTGCAGTCAATCGTCGATAAATGTTCACCAAAGGATTTAACGATTCTTATGGGAGACCTGAATGCCAAGGTTGGCATGGACAACACTGGATATGAAGACATCATGGGACGACATGGACTGGGAGAAAGGAACGAAAACGGTGAGAGATTTGCAAACCTATGTGCCTTCAACAAACTGGTCATCGGTGGCACAATATTCCCGCACAAACGCATTCACAAAGCCACATGGATTTCACCGGATCACACTACTCAAAACCAAATTGACCATATCTGTATCAACAAAAAGTTCAGAAGGACTATGGAGGATGTGAGAACCAAGAGAGGAGCTGATATAGCTTCAGATCACCACTTGCTGATCGCCAAAATGAAACTGAAACTAAAGAAGCACTGGACAACGGGACAGACAACATCACACAAGTTTAATACGGCCTTTCTTCGGGATACTGTAAAGCTCAACGAATTCAGGACAGCCCTCACCAATAGGTTCCAGGCCTTTCAGGATCTACTCAATGCAGAGGACGCAACATTGGAGAACAATTGGAAAGGGATTAAGGAGGCAATCACTTCAACATGTCAGGAGGTCCTTGGTCGCAAGAAGCACCATCACAAGGAATGGGTCTCTGTTGGTACTCTTGAAAAAATTGAAGAAAGGAAGAACAAGAAGGCAGCAATCAATGTCAGCCGAACAAGAGCGGGGAAAGTTACCGCACAAGCTGCATACACAGAAGCAAACAGGGAAGTGAAGAAGAGCATCAGAGCTGACAAACGAAAATATGTGGAAGATCTAGCAATGACGGCGGAAAAGGCTGCAAGAGAAGGAAACATGAGACAATTGTACGAAACAACGAAGAAGCTGGCCGAAACTATCGTAAACCAGAACGACCAGTGAAAAGCAAGGAGGGGAAAATAATCAGCAAGACTGACGAACAGCGAAATAGGTGGGTAGAGCACTTTAAGGAACTTCTGAATCGACCAGCTCCACTGAACCCACCCAACATCGAAGCAGCATCTACGGACCTCCCAATTAATATTGGCGCACCTACGATTGAGGAGATCAGTATGGCCATCAGACAAATCAAGAACGGCAAAGCAGCAGGACCAGACAACATTCCAGCAGAGGCAATGAAAGCAGATGTAGAAGCAACTGCGAAAATATTTCACATCCTCTTCAAGAAGATTTGGGATGAGGAACAAGTACCATCAGATTGGAAAGAAGAATACCTCATCAAAATACCAAAGAAAGGCGATCTCAGCAAGTGTGAGCACTACAGAGGCATCACTCTTCTTTCAATACCAGGCAAAGTCTTCAACAGAGTATTGTTAAACAGAATGAAGGACTTCGTAGACGCCCAACTTCGAGATCAACAGGCCGGATTTCGTAAGGATCGATCGTGTACTGACCAAATTGCTACATTACGGATCATTGTGGAACAATCAATTGAATGGAACTCACCACTCTACATCAACTTCATCGACTACGAGAAAGCATTCGATAGTGTGGATAGGAAAACACTGTGGAGGCTTCTTCGACACTACGGTGTGCCTGAGAAAATAGTCAACATCATACGGAATTCTTATGATGGATTCAACTGCAAAATCGTGCACGGAGGTCAGCTGACAAACTCGTTTGAGGTGAAGACCGGTGTGAGGCAAGGTTGCTTACTCTCACCCTTTCTCTTTCTCCTGGTCATTGACTGGATTATGAAGACGTCAACATCTGGAGGGAAGCACGGTATCAACTGGACAGTTAGGACGCAGCTGGACGATCTGGACTTCGCAGATGACCTGGCTCTTCTATCGCACACTCAACAACAAATGCAAGAGAAGACGACCAGTGTAGCAGCAGCCTCTGCAGCAGTAGGTCTCAACATACATAAAGGAAAGAGCAAACTTCTCCGATGCAACACAACATGCACCAACCAAATCACGCTTGATGGAGATGCCTTGGAGGACGTTAACAACTTTACATATCTGGGCAGCATCATCGACAACCAAGGTGGATCGGATGCAGATGTGAGGGCGCGGATTGGCAAAGCGAGGGTTGCATTTCTACAGTTGAAAAATATCTGGAACTCCAAACAACTTTCAACCAACACCAAAATCAGGATTTTCAATACAAATGTCAAGACAGTTCTACTGTATGAAGCGGAAACATGGAGAACTACCAAAGCCATCATCCATAAGATACAAGTGTTTATTAACAGCTGTCTACACAAAATACTTCGGATTCGTTGGCCAGACACCATCAGCAACAACGAACTGTGGGAGAGAACAAGTCAGATTCCAGTGGAGGAGGAGGAAATCAGGAAGAAGCGGTGGAAGTGGATAGGACATACACTACGAAAAGCACCTAACTGCGTCACGAGACAAGCCCTCACATGGAACCCTCGGGGCAAAAGGAAAAGAGGAAGGCCAAGGAACACATTACGCCGAGAAATAGAGAAAGATATGAGAGGAATGAACAAACATTGGACAGAATTGGAGAGGAAAGCCCAGGACAGAGTTGGTTGGAGAAAACTGGTGCGCGGCCTATGCTCCATTGGGGGTAACAGGCTTAAGTAAGTAAGTAACTACAACTATACCTACGCCGGCGAGGCCACGAGAAGCGGTACTAGGGCTTCCAGAATCATGAAGCGTAAGTCTTGCTGGGTGTCTATCTGCACTAGGTGAGATCAAATTGATGATTTTACTCGGATCTTATATACTCGTTTCGGAGACGCAACATAATGAAGCCTGTTGCCCTATTTGGCATAGGGTCCGAACATAAAAGCTGCTATACGTAATTTAGTACGGGGTTTCAAGAGACCAGGAATAATGTTTCGTGAGCTCATACCATTTGCTTCAGTGGCGTGAGGTGATAAACGATCGATCAAAGAGTTGGTCGAGGAGATAAGAGAGTTATTAAGAAGTGTAGAAAGGATTTGATTGCGACCGATTCGGTCTCAAGTGCTTATATGGGTATGAGGGCGGATGTTACTTCCCGACTGCCCACACCGTGGAAGGTTGTTTCTTGAGGAACCTGAAAAGGAAGGTAGATTAGCGTTGCTCTTAACGACCTGGGAGCGTGACCGCAGAGCCCAAGGGACAACTGCTTGAGGCCGGTCACGTACGGCCTTTTTATGAAAGGTTTTTTGAGTATTAGCTCCTCTCTTTTTAAAGCCCTTATCGTCGGAGATGGAAATCCGTGAGGTATGGTGAGGTGTGACACTTAGGATCGACGTTTTTTAACCCTTCCTTCCTTGTGAGAAGGCAGCATCGCTGCAGATGCTGGTTGTCCGAGGGAAACACCTTACTGCTGTCACACACATCTGCAGTCAGTAGTACGACTTCTTCTTCAGACCTTGAGTAGCTGTTTTTAATCTCATCGTTCTTCAATCGACCTGCATGGTATGGTAGAACCTTCAGGAATATATGTTCCAGCCAATATAGTTCGGTTGAGTCATGACGATAGGCAAGCCAGAGTACCACATCAAGGTAGACTTTGGTGCAAGAACAAGTTTTAGTCTATAGCAATCCCATTTCCGATTACATAAAACTGAATACACGATGTAATTGTTTGGTTAGGTTTTGTTAAGTTTGAGTCATTGTATTAAGAAGTATTTTTAACTATCTATGCATATCTCAGTTCTGATTCAGTTTATTTCTAATTGGCATTTACTCATAAGTATCATATCTACTTGTATTTTAGTTCTCTTGAGCAATTTCGTACTTGCGTTTAGTCAGTCAGTAGTAGTCAAGTAAATATCGAAAGCCATCATAGATATTTTTTCCTATTAGCTTTTATACTATTGATAACTAACAAGTAGTATAGTCCTATTAGACCTTGTTAATTTGTTTAAGCACATAAACGTTTGTACAAAAGAGAAATATATATATGTAGTAAAGAAATTGGTGAATTTATATGGGTTAGTGTACTGATGTGTCCATCAACTCAGTTTGAATACTGGACATTAAAACCTTCCACCGCGAGGAGGGTAGTTATTAGACCTTGTACGGTATTGTTTATATGTACGTGTTCAGATGAAACAACCAGTGAAATTGGTCTTTTATTGTGGTCTCACTTTTTCAATTGTCAAAATGAACTAGTGTCAGTAATAATTGAACAATGCCTCAATGTTATTTCGGAACATTAAAAATTTTCCTAATACAGATGTTAACTAAGATATTAGTAAGTAACCCATCAAGGGATCCTTCCCCTAACTCAGGTCTCATGTGGTTGAAGAATGAAGATTTCGGATAGTTTGGCATTATTTTGGCAAGTATTGTTAATAGTCTATATACAAATTTGGCTCGCACGGTGATCATGGTCATTGGGGGTGCAGTAGTGCATATCGCCATTGCTAGTATTAATGAGTTTGACAGTCATGTAAGCCGGATGGGTCGAATTGGCCTATTTATGCTGTGCATACTGACTGACAGTATCATGGATTGGAAATAACCACCACCATGGTTTGAATGGTCCACCACGGTGTCAGGTACAAGTGTGTGGTTGCACCACGAGATTGAGCCGAACTGTTTACGTTGAAATGTTAACATGTGGGCAGTCTCCTTGATTCTTCTGAAAACCGATGTTAGTCAGTCAGTTACAACATGGAAATTCGTACATAAATGTTCAGGTTGCCATGCAGCATTAGCACAGAGATGTAATTGTGAATTCCAATCCCATGGTAGTACAGGTAGTAGGCGTATCAGCGGCAATGGAGAAGATTAGGATTCAAAGATATGATTTGAGAAATACAATGCAGTGAGACAATATTCGAAAGAGAAATACAGAAGATTAGAATTTGAAAGAACACATTGAATTAATGCACCTGCACCAGTGCAAACGATTTTGAATCATGTCGTTCAAGGTCTCTAACCATCGGTGACTATCGTCTCGCGGACCCCCAACCAGGTAGTTTACACCTACTGAAATGATTCAGTCCACTTATCAATAACTTCATGGGTTTGTCAAGTGGACTGATGTGAAATTACCCATGCCAATAGAGAGCTAATTTATTTACATATTTGTGAAAAATAAATTGAAAATTGTGTTAGTGTTTTTTTACACATTTGAAATCATCAATCAATCATTTTTAGACCACCATTAGAAACCTGGAAGCACTGAAAGATGACTGTTTCGTCCTGGTATGGGACTCATCAATAGTGCACATTCACGACTCCCACATCTCGCGGGATTCGAACCCGGGAAGAGATGGCCGTCTAGTGCTTCCAGGTTTCTAATGGCGGTCTAACAATGATTGATTGACGATTTCAAATGTGTAAAAACACTAATCTCCATAACTTTAATTGAAAGTATCGTAAAATCTTCTCATTAGTGACTAGCTTCGTAAGGAAATTCTCGGAATTCTAGTGAGAAGACGTGACCGATGGAGTTCAACCCTGTCGGATGTAGGCGGTAGCTACCAAAGACAAATGGGTCAGGTCGCGCAAAATCCCTAGATCAATCAGAGTTCGACATTAACACCATTAGATGCCGGCCAAGTGGTCCAATGCGTAGAGGCGTTCACGCACAATACCGAAGGTCCCGGGTTCGAATCCTGTGAAATTCAGGAGTCGTGGGTGCGCACTGCCACTGATGAGTCCCATACCAGGAAAAAACTCCCGTCTTTCAGTGCTTCCAGGTTTCTAATGGCGTGGTCTAACAATGATTGGTTGATGATTTCAAATGTTTAAGTATTCTTCAGTTAAGATAGAAAGAAATCAAAGGCAGGTAAGAATTAGTAAATTAAAAAATTGAGAATTACATTTTGCAAAATTAATTTTTTCTATCAGTTAATGACCAATAAATTCTGACTTACTTACTTACTTACTTACTCCACGTTATACAACATACTTTAGATTTTTAAAAAGAACAATGAATTCAAATTTTTCTAAAGAAAAGTACAATCAATCTGTTAATAGTTTTTTCTTTTTCTGAAATTTCTATTAAATATACGGTAATAAACTTTAAAGTGCAAACTAACAACCTAATATAATTAATAATGATAATAATAATATCCCTATTGATTTCAAAGAACGAACTATGTTTTACGAAATAGGAATAGGTTAGAAGAAGGCTAGGTGTGGCCAAACCGAAACATGGCAGAAATTCATGAAGTGTCATTGACAAGTGGACTTAGTCCTGTCAGTCAGTCAGTCAGTTGCAACGTAGAACTTCGTACGTAAGTACATCAGTTCATGTTACCATACCATATTAGCAAAGAGACGTAATTGTCAATTCAAATCCAATAATAGTAGAGGTAGTAAAGGTATTAGAAGTAATCGGAGAGGTTATGATTAGAAGATGTTATTCAAGAAGTATGATTCAGTGAGATAAGTTTAGAAAGTCAAAACTAGAGGTGTTGAAGAATCCAGAAGATTAGGATTTGAGAGAACACAAAGAATAAATTCACCGGCGCCATTGCAAACGATTCTGAGCCATGTCATTCAAGGTCTCTAGCCATGGATTATTATCATTTCACGGACCCCAACCAGGTAGTCGACAATTACCAACATGGCTAAGTCCACTCGTCAATGATTTCATGGATTTCTGCCATGTTTTGGTTTGGCCGCCCCTAACTTTCTTCCAACCTACTCCTACAGTGCAAAACAAAGCTCTTCGAGGCAGCCGGTGGTTAGGCATACGCAACACGTGTCTCAACTACCTCAACTGATGAAGTTTCATTACTTTATCTATTGATCTGCCATTCTTACCTAGAACCCGATTCCTAATAACAGCGTTGCTCACTCGGTTGTCCCATGATATACGAGCAATGCTTCGGTGACACCTATGATCGCAAACCAGTAACCGACGAATATCTTCTACTCTCACTGGTCATGTTTCACAGCCATAAAGTAAGACGGAGCGAACTACTGCGCAGTACACTCGTCCTTTAGTCAGTAAACGGATATCTCGCCTACGCCATAAGTGACGAAGGTTGGCAAAAGCCAAGTCATGTCGGTAAGTGTCGACTACCTGGTTGAGGTCCGCGAGATGATAATAATCGATGATTAGAGACCATGAATGACATGGCTCAAAACCGTTTGCAATGGCGCAAGTGCATTTATTCTTTGTGTTCTCTCAAATCCTGATCTTCTAGATTCTTCAACACCTCTAGTTTTGTCTTTCTAAACTTATCTCACTGAATCATACTTCTTGAATAACATCTTCTAATCATAACCTCTCCGATTACTTCTAATACCTTTACTACCTCTACTATTATTGGATTTGAATTGACAATTACGTCTCTTTGCTGATATGGTATGGCAACATGAACTGATGTACTTACGTACAAAGTTCTACGTTGCATCTGACTGACTGACTCTGATTACAGTCGCGTGACAGAAGTAAGGTGTTTCCTTCAAATGACCATCATCTGCTACGATGCTTGCTGCCTCACAACAGAAAGATATGGTTCAGAAAGGTCGACTACAAGCTAACTAACCTTCTAAATTAATCATCACCTCTGTCTTTTTTTCTTTCTAACTTTATCTCACTGAATTATACCCCTATTCTTCTCCATTACTGCTAATACTTTTCCTAGCTCTACTACTATGGGATTTGAATTGACAACTGCATCTCTGTGTGCGTGTGCTAATGTGGTACAGAAACTTGAACTGATGTATTTACATGCAAAGTTCTATGTTGCTTTTGATGATGACAAAGATTTAAGACTATACCATCTTTATCTTTAGTAATCATTTCAACAGCCAATTTCTCAAAGTTACACTCCATGACGAAGCTTTTCTCAGCTAATTTATAGTCGACTATTTCATCAAGTTTTTACTTGGGTTACCTTGAAAATTCAATCAGTAATCAACAAATAGAGTTTGGTGATAAAATTCCCAGTAAGGCCTATTCAGTAGGTTCAACCTCTTGAATGGTTGGTTGACAATTGCATTATTTCTCTCTGTGTGTGTGTGTGCTAATGTGGTATAGCAACTTGAACTGATATATTTACGTGCAAAGTTCTACGTTGCTGTTGTTGTTGGTGATGACGAAGATTTAAGACTATACCATCTTCATCTTTAGTAATCATTTAAACGGCCTGTGGTGTGAGCTACTTATAAGTAGCCTATGGCGTGAGTGTCAACGTAATGTCTGGCAGCAGAACATGGGGGAATATCAAGAAAGGAGGAGTTGGAACACAATGGAATTTGTATGAAACGCATGAATAGTGAGTGACAATGGATTGATGTTTTGCAACAGGAACAGTCCAGTTCGATATGATGGACTGATATTTTGCAAATGAACAATTTACAATATGGTTTTCCGATTTTACTGAGTAACTCTGTAATTTTCGTTAAATACAATTCGGTTGCCCCACCTGTGTGCTCGTTCACTACAGGCCAATTTATGAAAGTTACACTTCATGACGAACCCTTTCTCAACTAATTTGTAGGCGACTATTTCACCAAGTTTGATGATAAGCCTGTTCAGTAGGTTCAACCTCTTGAATGGTTGGTTGACAGTTGCATTATTTCTCTGTTAGTGTGTGTGCTAATGTGGTATAGTAACTTGAACTGATGTATTTACATGCAAAGATCTACGTTGCTGTTGTTGTTGTTGTTGATGATTGATTGATTTTCTAAGCAAACAAGGAACTAATTGAATACTTGTATCCGGTCAGATCGATAATTGAAGCTCACTAATTATTATTATTATTATTACTATTATTACTATTGTTATTACTATTGTGATTGAACGTTATCATTTCAAATGAATTTCGCATATCATTTTATTGAATATGAAAGCATGAAATGGAATGGTATGGTATGCGTTTATCAGATCACATGTAGATAGATATATATCATTCAATTCATGATTGAAATATCAATCTTTTATTATTATCATTATTATTCAAACAATTTAATTGTTCAATTTTGTGAAAAGAGTATAATTTTATTTGAAAAAAAAGAGGACATACACGATGAATCTAATTACAGCTATTCAAAATAATCTCGCATCAATCGGTTACCATGACAATGTATATGCCACGGAATAACAAAGAGAAGTGTTTTTTATCATCCTAGATTGAGATTTTCACAAATTATTTACACTTGTACACATTACTTACTTACTTACTTACGCATGTTACCCCCAATGGAGCATAGGCCACCACCGGCCAGTTTTCTCCAACCAACTCTGTCCTGGGCTTCCCTCTCCAGTTCTGTCCAATGTTTGTTCATTCCTCTCATATCTTTTTCTGTTTCTCGGCGTAATGTGTTCCTTGGCCTTCCTCTTTTCCTTTGAACTTGAGGGTTCTATGTGAGGGCTTGTCTCGTGACGCAGTTAGGTGCTTTTCGTAGTGTGTGTCCTATCCACAAACTCCACCACTTCTTCCTGATTTCCTCGTCCACTGGAATCTGGTTTGTTCTCTTCTACAGTTCGTTGTTGCTGATAGTGTCTGGCCAACGAATCCGAAGTATTTTGCGTAGACAGCTGTTCATAAACACTTGTATCTTCTGGATGATGGCTTTGGTAGTTCTCCAAGTTTCCGCTCCATACAGCAGAACAATCTTGACATTTATATTGAAAATCCTGATTTTGGTTTTGTTTGGAAGTTGTTTGGAGTTCCAGATATTTTTCAACTGTAGAAATGCAGCCCTTGCTTTGCCGATCCGTGCCCTCACATCTGCATTGAATCCACCTTTGTTGTCGATGATGCTGCCAAGATATGTAAAGGTGTTAACGTCCTCCAAGGCATCTCCATCAAGAGTGATTTGTTTGGTGCATGTTGTGTTGCATCGGAGAATTTCGCTTTTTGCTTTATGTATGTTGAGATCTACTGCTGCAGAGGCTGCTACTACACTTGTTTGTTTTTGCGTGTACGATAGAACAGCCAAGTCATCTGTGAAGTCCACATTGTCATTAGGTAATTTTGTAAGAAATAGCGGAAGAATCAAGATAAAAAGTAGTGTACAGACATTTTTATGATGATTTAAATAAAAGTAAGCATTCATGGAGCACGGGCTGCCGACTAGTATTCACCAATCCTACACTATCCTGGGTGTCTCCGTTTCCAGTTCTGTCCAGTTGTTGTTCATTCTTACTCATGTCTGTCTTCATTTCCTGGCGTAATGTGTTCCTTGACCTTACTCTCTTTTCGTTTGACCTTGAGGGCTCCAAGCGAGGGCTTGCCTTGTGATGCAGTTAAGTGGTTTCCGTCATGTGTGTCTTATTCACCTCCAGCGCTTCTTCCTGACTTCTTCCTCCACTGGAATCTGGTTTATTTTCTCCCTTAGTAGGTTGTTGCTGATGGTGTCTGGTCAACGAATTTGAAGTATTCTGCTTAGATAACTGTTAATGATGATGGCTTTTGTAGTTTTTTCCAAGTTTCTACCCCATACAGTGAAACTGTCTTGACATTTGTATTGAAAATTATGACTTCGTTGTTAATTGGTTGATAGTTGTTTTGAGTTGCAGATGTTGTTCAATGGTAAAAATACAACCCTTGCTTTCGCGATCAGCGCCTTCGGAAAGTTACTTATAAGTAGTATTAATGACATCATCATAAGGAATAAGAAATATGTTGCTCTTTTATTTTCAGATGAAAGCGTCTGCTCAATATGATGACATAATTATCTCTGTTTATCAAGTTTAATTTTAAGATTTGCGAAACATTTAGGGTTAAGGTCTTTTATGTGAAGAATTTACTGAGTCGATTAGTTACAACGTAAAACTTGGTACGTCCGTATATCAGTTGAAATTGCCCTACTAGATTAGTACAGACAAATGGTATTATCAATCCACATTTCATAATGGTAGAGGTAATAGAAGTGTTAGTGATAATGGAGAAGATTAAGGAACGAAGATATTATTCGATAAGCATGACCTAGTGAAATAGATTTAAAAAGAGAAAAAAAGGTTATAAGGAATTTAAGAAATTAGAATTCGAGACAACACAAAGAATGGATACATCTGTATCACTGCAAACGATTTTGAGACATTTCGTTCAAGGTCTCTAACCCCCGTTTACTTTTGTCTCGTGGACCGAAACCTGGTAGTCTACACCTACTAACATGGCTCAGTCCTATTGTCAGTGACACTTCATGGATTTGTACCATGTTTTAATCTGGCCACTACTAGTTTTCTTCCAACCCACCTCACCATCACAAAACATCTCTCGTCTAGGCATTGGTCATTCGTTACACATGTCTCAACCATCTCAAATGATGAAGATTGACTGCTTCATGAATTGTGAATGCCCTTCTTACCTAATACCCTTTTCCTAACAACTGCATTGCTTACTCAGCTGTCGCAGGATATTCGAGCAATGCTTTGAAGACACTTGTGATCGAATAATGATAACCAACGGATATTCTCAACTCTTACTTGCTACGTTTCACGCCTGTAAAGTAGAACATGTTGAACTCTGCGCAATAAACTTATCCTTTGGTTAGCAGACGAATATCTCGCTTACGCTATAAGTGATACAAGTTGACAAAAGCCAATCGAGCCTTCTATGTCCGTGCTGATATTTCATCAGTCACCAAGCCATCAGCACTAATCAGATTACCAAGATACGTGAAGTGGTCAGTACGCTCAACTACTTCACTCAGGTGCTGAAGTATCTAACATTTTGCATTTCAAGGGGGATACCAATTAGAGAACATTTGAAATTATGAATAAATCAATGTTAAATCGTTATCGGATACGTAGACGCAATGGACGACCATTTCTTCATGGAATGGGACTCACCAGCAGTGCACATCAAAACCGTAAATCAATCGAACCTAGACATTTACATCGTTGCATTCCAGCTCACCGTTTCAGAGGTTAAGCATTCACGCGCAAGACCGAAGGTGCTGGGTTCGATTCCTGTGGATGCTCATCGCTGATGAGTCCCATCTTAGGATAAAAACGCCACCCAGTTATCTCAGGTTTTCACTAGTAGTCTGTCAATGATCGATTCATGATTTCAAAGTAACCTAACAATCTCTACAACTCTATCATGAAAATTTCGCCTTACTTTAATGCTTCCTAATAACATGCATACACAATACCAAACCTTATCATTTCATAGTCATCCATGTCAAATCGAAAATGAAATACTATTCCCTCTATGAATCAGAATCCAATCGCCTACATGTCCAAATCTAGTTACTTTGTACTATAGAGCAAGCCTCAACCAATTATACCTTTGGAATTTCCCCTAGATTCTGTGCCCTGAAGCTAAATCACATAGAGTGAGATTAGGGTTAATACTTTAAAAATTCTTTTTAAAAGCATCTTACTAGTCATAAAAAATGAATATCTTTCTCACAAACAACCAAGATCACACTGACCAATTGTTAAACTATCAACTAGTGTTTACACTGACAATGCATGCCAGATCGACGGTCCTAGGTTCGAATCCTGTGAGGTGCTGCCAAAGTCATGAATGTGCACTGCCACTGATAAGTAGTCCCATACACCAGGACGAAACAACAGTCGTTCAATGCTTCCAGGTTTCCGATGGCGGTGTCTAACAACATTGATCGATTCATGATTTCAAGTAATATCTTGTTTGTTGTTGCGAAACTAAGTAAATAGTAATTTTTTCTATAAAATAAAGGATTAACATTCTTTTCTTCTAATTTTTATTACAACAAAATCAGGCATGCGGCTAACAATATCATAATAAGAGTCTATTGACCACATAATCCATGAGTGTGTGTGTGTGTGCGCGCGTATATTTTCAAATTTCTAAAGTAAGCATAAATTCGATTGTATTCAAACAAAATCACGTCAAAAAAACACATTTTCTACTTTTTATTGTAAATTAACTACTACTACTACTAACACTACTACTTCTAGTACTGCTACTGATACTACCGCTGTAAGACAAGATAAATCCGGTCGTAAGTACGTCGGCGTGTGTGTGTGTGTGTGTGCGCACGCATACTACTTACTTTTAAGGCAATGCAAAAAGTCAATATCATTTTGATTGTGTCTTTCTCGCCTAGTTTGTAGTTAATCTCACTTGACTAAATAAGAATATTCACTTATAACAAACACTGTAATCCCTGAAGGCATATATATATATATATATATATAATCAAAATTGATTCCAAAGGATTATTATGGTCAGTAAATCAGAAGAAGAAAAGACACTAATAATCATGGAGAAGAAAGAATAAAGCAGAATTCATTTATATATTTATAGATATTTTTCATTAAATTTTGTTTTTTTTTCATTTCATTCCTCCTAAATCAATTTTGAAGCATTGATTGGTTTAGCCCGCCAAAATTTCAAAATTTCAAACGCATTCAATGTTTCAATGTATTTATTATTTGTGTGGAAAACACACGGAATGGTTGATGAAGATGAAATCTATCATCAGTCTAATGACATTAAAGAGTTGTAATCAATAGCTAGTATGATGATGTATATGTGTTACAAATGCCCAACTACCCCGACTGTCTCGATGAGTGATGATGCGTGCTCGTGTACCATGGGACAACCGCATAAGCAATGCTGTCGTCAGGAAACGAGTTCTAAGTAAGGATGGTAAATCAATAGATGAAGTAGTGAAGCTTCATCAGTTGAGGTGGTTGGGAAAAGTGTTACGAATGCCCAACCACCTACTGCCTCGATGAGCTATGTTTTGCAGTGTAGGAGTAGATTGGAAGAAAGCTAGGGGAGACCAAACCAAAACGTTGCACAATTCCATGAAGTCACTGACTAGTGGACTGAGTCATGTTCGTAGATGTAGGCTACCTAGTTGGGGTCAACAAGACGAAAGTAACCGATTGTTAGAGACCTTGAATGACATGGGTCAAAATCGTTTTCAATGTCACAGGTGCATTAATTCATTGTGTTCACTCAAAACCTAACCTTCTGAACTCATCATCATCATCTTTCTCTTTCTAACCTTATCTCACTGAATTATAGTTCTCGAATAATATCTTCGAACCCTAGTCTTCTTCATTACCATTAATACCCCAACTATCTTTATCACTATGGGATTTGATTTGACATTTGCGTCTCTGTGCTAATGTGGTATGGCAACATGAACGTATGTACATACGTACGAAGTTCTTACGTTGCAACTGACTGACTGACTGATGATGCTTGTTGTAGCAATAGGCTGGAAGAGAGCAGCTAGAGGCGGCCAGATCAAAACATGGCACAAATCTATGAAGTCACTGATAAGCTGACTGAGTCACGTTGGTAACTTGATATACTTGAACCATTACGAGTTTAAATTAGTCGGAAACGCGAGAGCCGGGATCCGGTGACACAACATGCTACTGAAATCCGATTATCCCAACCCCCATATTGAGTGAAAATAACAAGACACGATATGAAGTAGAACGTGTATTCTACAAGCATCCAGAAAGTACGAGGTCCAAATCCAGAAGAGAATCAGGATCCCGGATGAGGGATCCGGGTCCTGATCCTGGTCCTCGTCATAAAACCTTACAGATAATGCGTATTTATTCAGTTAGGTAGAATAGGAAACCGCATCATAGTCTGTGACATTGACAGTTAAGACGATCAATAGGGAACAACATTTGAAGTGACATTGATAGTCAGGACGACCATAAAATTGACCAGTAGGAATTAACCTATAGGAATAGACCATGTTGGGATCCGCGAGATGATATTAACTGATAGTTAGAGACTTTAACTGATATGGTTCAAAATCGTTTCAAATGACTCAGTTGTATGCATTTGTCGGGGATGTTAGATCCTCATAACTCATTTAGTAAAGGTCCTAATATCAATTTTATTTTGAAAATTTGGATTTTATGCTTTGTACCAATGACGCTCACTTGGACCTTCAGCCTGCATTTCCCTCTTGAGAAATCTTTGACTCTCATTGGTTGATGGATTATTTTGGTATGGTGTTTTGTGGACCTCACCAAGGTAGTTTTATCATTGTATAAATAAGCTTGATTTGTGTGCTTGTTGACTTCGTACTTTCTGGGTGCTTGTGAAATACATTTTCTACGACTTATCAAGACTTCTCGATCTAGTTAGAAAGGCCTAGGACAAACGGGTTAAGATCGCCTTCGTTTCATTTACCTACTAAGCTGAACTTGTAATAGTTTCAAGCATATCACATTGTTCAAGTTTGTTTACATTTTAGAAATAAACAGAAAAGAGAGAATAATTCCAATCAGTCTAAAATTATCTAAGTTTATTGAATCCAAATGTTTTCTGTTTGAAAACATTCTTTCCTATGTGTTGTTCATTCATCGATCGATGTAAGCGGAAATCTCCAAACACACACACACACACACAGTTTCTGAATATATTTTAGACAAGAATTCATGTTGTACGTGCTTAATGATTACAGATGTAGGTTTTAATGTTTTTTTATTTTTATTTTTTGTGGCGAATTCTATTAAAATTTATGTTACTCTATTTTTTTTTAAGAAACTACTTATATTCAGACTATTTTAGTAGTATCTTTGTATTCGTATTGAAAAAATGGGTCTGATCATTTCTTCAGTTCAGTAGGATGAACTTAAAAATTGATAATTAATAACAGATGTTCAGTCTGTAATGTCTTTTTATTTTATTTTTTATGATCGAATAAAATTGGTTCATGTGGAAATTTTTTATTTTACTTCAATCAGTGGAAGTTTTTTAGTTCATCTTCTAAATTACATTAATTAAATAATATTTTTGATGATCATTAGGAGTATCTTGTCTGATACTGTATGAAAATAATTAGTGAATGAGGAATTCTTTTATGGTTACTGCTGGGTGTCTTCATCAGTTCTTATTAGATTGACCAGAGTCACACATTAACAACGTTAGATGCTAGCTGGCTCAGTGGTCCAGATGTTAATCGTTCACGTGCAAACTCGAAGGTCCTAGGTTCAGTTGTTGCTAGTAGACGCACGAGTTGTGGATGCGAACTGCCATTGCACTGATGAGTCCCATACCAGGACGAAATGGCCGCCCTCCAGTGCTTCTAGGTTTCGAATTATTAGGTTCGTCACTGGGTATGTTTGAAACTATGACGGGTTCACCTTAGTCGATAAACGAGAACGAGATAATGAACCAGTGTCCAGGTAGGCTACCTTGAATCGCAAAACGGCAAAATAGAAGTCTTGATATAGCTTAGAAAGTATATTCTACAAACATCCAGCAATCACAACGCAACCAAACACACAAATCTCATATATTTATACATCCTAGAAACTTCCTTGGGACAGTCACAAAAATAGTGTACTAAAATACACAGCAGCTAATCACAGCCAGGGATTTTCCTGGTGGGAAATGAAATCTCAAGGTCAACTGATCAGCCCATGCTGGCAAACGTGAAATCCAAAATAAGGCATTAATTTATCAAGCGAGTTCTGGGGATCTAACATACCCAACACTAATTTTAATGTGAAATTGAGGGTAGCTTCTTGTAGAGTCCTTTTAATGACTACTGATTCACTTTTAGTCTGTCACAAAAAAAATCAATTTCTCTTTCAACTGATGATACTATTGTTGTGCATGAAAGCTGAGGTGAGGACGTCAACATGTATATATTAAAGCGAATATTACAGAGTTGTTAAGCATATGTACAAAACCTTTCCGTGAAATCATCATTTGCAAACGAATCCTTATTTGTTTCAGATTTCAGTGTTTTTTTTCATTTAGACTGTTCAGTTCACTTCAGTTCACTTTACGTTACCTACAAATCGCCTTCTGTTCTCATTCTTTCCTTCTCGATCTTTTACTGTCAGACGTTTGATTTCCGTTTGATATCATATACTACTCACGTGAACATAAGTAGCGTACACCACACTATGGTTTTAGAAAATAACAATAAAACCTTAATTCTCCTCTTGAGAAGAAAACGATGGTTAACAGATTTAAAAAAAAAACAGTCTACTGTTTTTTTTAACAACTTGCAAATTCATAAAACTACACATAATGATTGTTCGATTGTACAGCATCACAAGACTGTAGATAAATAAACCATAAGTGAGATGAAACTCTCAATAATAAGTCGATAATTAATTTGGTCATAATAACTAAGAAAATCTATCACGACAGTTGATAAACAAAACGACATCTAAAAATTCAGTAATCTAATAATACTTAAGACTTAGACGGGAAGAAACATCCCTTCCTTATTTAATAAAAGCTTTCTAGCGACTGATTACTGCTACGTAAAATTGTCTTGAGTTCACGAGGAAATCATTATAATTATTAGTATATGGGATAAAATACTTGTCAAGTATTCAAACTAGGTGTCTGCTCAATGTGACTATTATTCATAGATTCTGGTCCGTAAGATAGAGGAGTACATCAAGGAAAGTAATCCTGTGACAAAATGTTTATCAAAGTCAATTTATTGCTTCTGAGGGAGGATATAGACCACAGGTTTAGAATTTGACTCATCAATTTCTCGCCGGTGAGACTGCTATTCATGATCACTAAACTGTACATTGCAAATGAACTCCATTATCTAAGCGAAAGTAAGTGATGTGCAGTTGTAATTTGTAATTGGAGTACTTTTTTTCACCAAAACATCACTCCAAGATTGTTCTAAGTTACATTGTGGTGTGAGCTACTTATAAGTAGTATATGACGTGAGTGTCAACATAATGTCTGGCAGCAGATGGGGGAAGATCAAGAAAGGAAGAAGATTGGGAACACAATGGAATTTGTATGAAACACATGAATAGTGAGCGATAATGGATTGATGTTTTGCAACAGGAACAGTCCAGTCCGATAGGATGGATTGATATTTTGCAAATGAACGATTTACGATATGGTTTTCCTATTTTACTGAGTAACTCTGTAATTTTCGTTAAATACAATTCGGTTGCCCCACCTGTGTTCTCGTTCAGTACAACATTTTTACCAGTCTGATTTATATGAGAAGAATTTATTGATTTTACTGATGTATCATGATAAGGTGAAAGTTGGGAATACATCAAACAATTAGAAACTCGCAAGCACTGAAAGACGGCCATTTCATCCTAGTATGAGACTCATCAGTAGCAGTGCGGATCCACAAATCCTGCTACCCCAGAAGATCCCAACCCACTCACGACCTTCGTTCTACCTCGTGAAATCCGATTCTCTGGATCACTGGCTGGCATCGTGAATGCACCTGAAAGCACTGGATGGCCCTTTCATCTTAGTGCGAGACTCATCAGTGGCAGCGGGCATTCATGATTCCTTCTGCCAGCAGGATTCGAACCCGGAACCTTCAGTCTTGTGCACACGAACGCCTAAACCTCTAGACCATAAGTTTACTATCCTGGACGAGCACTGCAACTGATGATTGGTCCTATATCAGGACAAAATGGCCGTCCTTCAATTGCTTCCAAGTTTTTTAATGGTGTCTTCTCTAACAATGATCATCATAATTCTAATTCTATTTATCCATGAAATTTAATAGTTTGCATAGTTTTTATCCATATTTTTCTGTCATGGCGATTTCTAAACAAACAAACAAACAAATCTACCTTGAAATATGAACTACTTTTTTTGTTTTTATTAAATAAACAAATTCAAATTTTACTAGATTAGAACTTGGATTCAATGTCACATTGTTTTGAACACTTTTAACAAATTATTTAAAATAGCTTATTTTTGAAAGTTACATAATAAGACACGATAAGAATACCAATAACATGGGATTTGTTATGCTCGTCTATTACTTACTTACTTACTTACTTACTTACTTACTTACTTACTTACTTACTTACTTACTTACTTACTTACGCCTGTTACCCCCAATCGAGCATAGGGCGCCCACCAGTTTTCTCCAACCAACTCTGTCCTAGGCTTCCCTCTCTAGTTCTGTCCAATATTTGTTCATTCCTCTCATATCTTTCTCTCTTTCTCGGCGTAATATGTTCTTTGGACTTCCTCTTTTCCTTTTGCCTTGAGGGTTCCAAATGAGGTCTTGTTTCGTGACGCAGTTAGGTGCTTTTCGTAGTGTGTATCGTATCCATCAACTCCACAGCTTCTTCCTGATTTCCTCCTCCACTGGAATTTGGTTTGTTTTCTCCCACAGTAAGTTGTTGCTGATGGTGTCTGGCCAACGAATCCGAAGTATTTTGCGTAGACAACTGATAATATGCTCGTCTAAAGGTATGCTTAAAACTATTACAGGTGTTCACCTTAGTCGAATATAACGAGAACGAGACAATGAACCTGCGTCCAGGTAGTTAGGCTACTGTGATTCGCTTGTCCCAATCGTACCAGCAAGAAATCTTGATATAGCGTAGAAAGTGTATTCTACAAACACCCAGCCAGCAAGCACACACAATGAATCCAAGCACTCAAATCGCATTTATTTATACTCTAATAGAGACATCCTTGGCAGAGTCACAAAAATAGCACACTAAAATTACACAGTAACCATCAATCATATCCACGGATTTTTGCTGGTGGGAAATGTGATCTCACGGTCAACTGATCAGCCCATGAAATAAATCCAAAATGACGATATTTATGAAGCGAGTTCTGGGGATCTAACATCCCAAACAGGATCATTGTAAATTTTTTATGGTGAAGACAATTCTATGCAGAATGACAGAAGTTTCAAGTGGAATTTATTATGAAACGATAAAAGTTGAGGTAGAATTCATAATTCTGGAAGTATTGGATGACTGTTTTGTGGTAATATGGCACTTTTTCCTCAGAACACACCCGTGACTCTATTAGTGATCAAACCTTGAATCTTCAGGTATCATGGTAAACGTCTGATCATTGAATCTTAAAGCGAGTTACCAGTAATCACAGAGTGATCGAAATTAGGAATGTGTACATCATTTCATCTCTGACCTAATGGTGTATTTATCAGGTGCTTGACTGAGGTTTGATCCCTAGTTGGAGTGTTGATAGATACGGTTAGAGATCCTCATCATAGAATAAATTAAATGAAACTGAGTTGTTAGTGTGTTGGTTCATGTTATTATGCCGCTACTACCCATGATTTATTCAGACACTTCTCAACTATCCCTAATTCTGG
>OX103972.1:43907516-43922475 GCA_944470395.2 Schistosoma turkestanicum | reverse complement strand
AAATTCTACATTGTAACTGACCAACAACTTGATTCAAAAATTTCAATTATTGTAAAGAAGATTACAGCTAGCTAAATCCATGTTCACAAATATCAACTAGTACGCGACACGACAAATCAAGCATTTCCTCCTATCAACCTTTTTTTTTAATTTCAACCAACCAACCAACTAACCAACTAACAATACCTTCCTTCCATACAATCAATCAATCAATGTTAAATCTAGATCAAACTAGATCAATATAAAATCAATCAGAAACGACCATTGAGCTTTAACGATCACCTATTATTTATCAATAATGAGATAATGTCAGTCAGTCAATTCTTCATTCAAGCATACATACTCTTCTGTAAGTAGTTGTTTATCAGTAGGAGTTATCTTAAACATGTCATCACAAACACACACCAACACCAACACACACACACACAGAGAAACGTTTAAGTGATTATTTTGATAATGATTATTGACAATTATTTATGAAAAGAAAATCAATATTTATTCATCTAAAATACACACAAAAAACAAAGTTATTTGATTGCAAATGATCGAAGCGAAAGAGAGAGAGAGAGAATGTTAGACAGCTGCTGTAAAGTTAAACTCTTTTGTTGTTTGCTTGAACGATTACAAAAACACAAACAAACCAGACAGACAGACAGACAGATAATTTATACGGCATCTTCTTCATCGACTCCAACACCACCACCACTACTGCTTGATTTCTTCTTTGCGTTTGCGACTGTTGTCACCAGTCTTGTTTCCTGCTCGGCATCCACGACATCCTCACCTTCATCGCTTTCATCTAAACCTTTAATATTTCGTAGTGTTGCTTTTAAATTAATGATAAGTTGTAAAATTGTTGTATTGTCGGAACATTTTAAAAGATGACAAAATTTTGGTACAATCGATTTGATTAGAAATTCTAAATTAATGATAATAATTGATTGCTAGAAAGATAGGGGAATATGGAAAGACAGAACAAATCAATTGATAACTTGAATAATAATAATAATAATAATAATAA
Organism: Schistosoma turkestanicum; assembly: GCA_944470395.2. Lineage (NCBI taxonomy): Eukaryota > Metazoa > Platyhelminthes > Trematoda > Strigeidida > Schistosomatidae > Schistosoma > Schistosoma turkestanicum. The sequence goes on along the minus strand of OX103972.1, from coordinate 43,921,454 downwards.
TAGTGAAATGAAATAATTATTTATCTGTGGGAGAAACAACCTGCATAAATCGATATGTGCTGGCTGAGGTACGCTCTCTCCCTCTCTTTATCTTTATCGTTCGCTTATGGCGAACTGTCACCGGAATTCTTTACTTCGAGTGGTGTCCGTCAGCGATGTCCACTCTCTCCATTCTTGTTTAATTTTATCATAGACATGCTCCTACTAGAAATAACTTTATCCTTGTCTGAATTTTCTGGAGTAGATCTTTTACCAGGAGGATCGCTTATTGACTTAGAATATGCCGATGACATAGTCCTATTTGGTGAAGATCATGACAAAATGCAGAGTCTTCTGACTACCCTAAGCAACAATGCAAGCATGTTCGGGATGCGGTTTTCCCCCTCGAAATGCAAAATGTTGCTTCAAGACTGGGATGGGATTAAAGCCTAACTATCTGACTCACTTATCGCTCACAATATCAGCAGTATAACGTAGCCATATGAAATGAAATACCCTAGGTACGATTGAGAGTGAAGACAGTCCTCTATCGAAATGTTCTCATATAGCCAAGCATATACAGCCACTGTCAGAGAAGTCCTATTCACTGTCTTTACACAATGAGGATGTTGTTTACAAGATTAAAGGGATGAGAAGCTGTTACGCCTGCAGGTAAACACGTCATTTCGATAGACTTGAACTATTACGAGTTACCAAGTCGGAAAATGGGAACGAGGATACGGTGACACGACATGCTACTCAAATCCGATTATTCTAACACCCATATTCAGTAAAAATAAGAAGACTTGACATGAAGTAGAAACTGTATTCTACAAGCATACAGAAGGTACGAGGTCCGAGTCCAGAGAAGAATCACGATCCCGGACTAGAGAGCCGAGAACGGGTCCTGGTCCTGGTCATAAAATGTTACAGATAATGCGTATTTATGCGTTTTGGTCGAATAGGAAACAGCATCGAAGTCTGTGACATTGACAGTTAAGTCGACCAATAGGAAGCAACATTTGAAGTGACATTGATAGTCAGGACGACCAATAAGAAACAACATTGGATTACGTGGCATTGACATCTAGGACGCCCATAAAATTGACCAGTAGGAATTAACCAATAGAAATCGACCAATAAATAATTCTCTTAGGATATTGGATGAATATCGTAACAAAATCTCCACAATCAAAACACATCCAGTTCAGAGAGCGAAAACCAAAAAACACTAGACAACTAGTTCAAGCATCTTTTATATAGTTCAATCAGGGATTAAACGTAGAACTGTCAGACTCTTCAACGAGAGCATAACCATTAGATAACTTTGCTGCGATGATACATATTATAGCTTGTATCTTCTTAGTAAGAGCTACCTAGAAATTGCTTCGACTTAGATTTTCAGATGCTTTAAACTGAACAACATAACTTTTTTGTGAAACAAAACAATGAATGCAAACATGGAGGTGAGGTTAAAGTCAAAGTACAAACGCAAAACTGAATATCAGCTGGTAGTAGTTACGTACGAACGTTACTTGATATGACTGAAGCCATAATCAAACGTATCCTATAAACGTTACCGAACATCCTAATGAATTAGAACCTAACCAGTAGAGAAACAATTTTTCATTCATGTATAATATATGCGCAATCGGGGACAAACATTTTATACAGACGACTGGAATGCGTATTGATCCAAATACGATTGAACAAAAAATTAACTGAATCAAGACAAACAGAATTAAGTTGATGAATCTTTTTTTTTTTCTTGAAAAAAATAACTAATAAATAACAATGAATTGTAAGTAGGCGGAAATGAGTTTCGCCAAATTCTACTGGTAGACTATTTGAATGAGAAGGCAATTGATCAATTATAAAACCAAGTGATGATAGATGAAAATATATGTAACTTATACATCGAAGTGTATATTGGGAAGGCGGCTGGGACATATGTTACGTATGACCAATGTTACGTTACAAATAATGCGTATTTATACATTTTGGTCGAATATGAAACAGCATCGAATTCTGTGGCATTGACAGTTAAGACGACTAATGGGAAGCAACATTTGAAGTGACATTGACAGTCCGGATGACCAATAAGAGACAACATTGAAGTATTTGACTTTGACAGTTAAAACGACCATAATTTTGACCAATAGAAATCGACCAATAGGATTATATTTCCAAAATAGTACTCTTAGGATATTGGATGAATATCCTTACACCCAACTACCGACTACTTCGTAGAGCTATGTTTTGTGATGTAGGAGTAGGTTGGAGAAGAAAGCTAGGGGCAGCCAAACCAAAACATAGCACAAATCCAAGAAGTCACTGACCAGTAGATAGAGTCATGTTCATAAGTGTAAACTACCTGGTTGGAGATATGTAACTTATACATCGAAGTGTATATTAGGAAGGTGGCTGGGACATGTGTTACAAATGCCCAACCACCGATTGCCTTGATAAGAGATGTTTTGTGGTGTAGAAGTAGGCTGGAATAAAACTAGAGGCAGCCAGACCAAACACATGAAACACATTCATGAAGTCAATGACAACTGGATTGAGTTATGTTAACTTTACTAACTCGACTACTATGGGATTTGAATTGACACAGTTGCATCTCTCTGTGCTAATGTAGTATATCAAAGTGAACTGATGTATGTAGGTACGTACGTACGAAGTTTTATGTTATAACTGAGTGACTGACTGATATTAAGAACTACATATATCTTGTGTACTTATCACCACTCTACAGAGTATTACATAATTTCTAAAACTGTAAATTTATATATAACATAACAAGTATGTCAGCAAATACAATTGTAATCATTAACACTGTGTTTTATCGAATTAAATTTGAGTTTTAATTAGATTGGATTATGGGATTGTAAAGCTTGCTGAGTTACTTTGTAAAATCATGAATTGCTTAATGTTTGAGCACACCATTAGAAACCTGAAAGCGCTATACGATGGCCATTTTGTCCTCTCGCATGGGACTACTCATCAGTGGCAGTGCGCATATCCACAACTCCTGCACCTTGCAGGCTTCGAACCCAGGGCCTTCGATCTTGTGCGCCCGAATGCCTAACCTCTAACAGTGTTAATATTAGGATATTCATCCAATATCCTACGAGAATTATTGATTAATTCCTATTAGTTAATTCCTACTGGTCAATTTTATGGTCATCCTAGATATCAATGTCACGTGCTCCAATCTTGTTTGTCATTGATTGTCCTGACTGTTAATGTCACCATAAATATTGTTCTTATTGGTCGTCTTAACTGTCAATGTCACGTAGCGGTTTGCGATTCAACCTAAATGTATAAATACGCATCATCTGTAACGTTCTATGACCAGGACCCGGACCTGGATCCGTAGTCCGAGGTCCTGATTCTCTTCTGGACTCGGACCACACACATTCTGGATGCTTGTAGAATACACGTTCTACTTCGTATCAAGTCTTATTATTCTTACTCAATATGGGGGTTGGGATAATCGGACTATAGTAGCAGGTCGTGTCGCCGGATCCTCGATCCTCGCTCTCGTTTTCCGACTAAGGTAAACTCGTCATAGTTCAGTCATATCAAGCTGACGTGTTTACATGCATGCGTAACAGTTAATGTCTAACTCCAATCAATTCACAATCATAGGAGTTATGGATACGCGCACTACCACTGATGAGGAGTCTCATATCAGAGGATGAAATGGCCACCTTTCAATGCTTCCAGTTTTCTAATGATGGTGGCGATGTCTAACAAGGAATAATGCATAATTTTATGGAAATATCATAAAAACAAATTAAATTCTCAAATGAACAAGATATACAGACAGACAGATACAACACAGAACTTCGTACGTAAGTACATCAGTTCAGGTTGCCATACCTCATCAGCACAGAGAAGTAACTGTCAGTTCAAATCCAAGAGTGACTTCGTGGATTTCTGACATGTTTTGGTCTGGCCACCCCTAGCTTTCTTCCAACCTACTCCTACATCACAAAACATAGCTCGTCGAGGCAGTCGGTGGTTAGGCATACGTAAAACATATCCCCACCCACCTCAACTGATGAAGTTTCGATGCTTCATCTATTGATTTGCCATCACTACCTAGAACTCGTTTTCTGACGATAACATAGCTTACTCGGTCGTCCCATGATACACGAGCAATGCTTCGAAGACACCTATGATCGAAAACCATTGACCTACGAATATCTTCTACTCTTAACGGCCATGTTTCGCATCCATGTAGTAGGACACAGCGAACTACTGCACAGTAAACTCGTCCTTTAGTCAGCAAACGGATATCTCGCCTATGCCATAAGTGACGCAGGTTGGGGCAAAAGCCAAATCGAGCCTACTATATCCGCACTGAGATGTCGTCAGTCACTAACCAGGCCTCAAATGAACAAACAAACAAATAATAATAATAATCATTACTATTACTTACTTTAACAGGATCTGATATATCTATCGGTGATACACGTTCAAAACAATCAAGTTGTGATGTCAGCGTATGTATTAAACATGATATCAAAGTGATATCTAATTCAGTATAATAATAATTTAATAAATGTACACTTTGTATAAATTGTCTTAGCGATCGTATTAGATAATGTGTACTCATTGTTAATTTTAAACCAACTAAGAATAAAATAAAAAAAACACACATATAGAAAAGAAATAAGCATGATTATAGATCATAAAAAAAGGAAGGAAGGGTTAGTAAAAGATTAGGAAAATCTAAATTTACTTACTTACTTGCTTACCTCCTCACTGACTTACTTACTTGCCTACTTACTTACTTGCTAACTTGTTTGCTTATTTACTTACTTACTTACTTACCAGTCAGTCAGTTGAAACGTAGAACTTCGTACGTATGTACATAAGTTCATGTTACCATGTCACATTAGCACAGAGAGACGCAAATATCAAATCACATCCCATAGTGATAGAGATAGTAGAGGTGTAGTGAACGAGAACACAGGTAGGGCAACCAGATTGTATTTAGCCAAAACTTACAGAGTTACTCAGTAAAATCTGAAAACCATATCGTAAATCGTTAATTTGCAAAATATCAGTTCATCATATCGAACTGGACTGTTCCTGTTGCAAACAACATCAATCCATTGTCACTATTCATGCATTTCATACAAATTCCATTGTGTTCTAACTCTTCCTTTCTTGATCTTCCCCCATCTTCTGCTGCCAGACATTACGTTGACACTAACGTCATATACTACTTATAAGTAACTCACACCACAGTATAAGATTAGGAAAATCTAAATTTACTTACTAGCTAACTTGTTTGCTTATTTACTTAGCTGTTTACTTACTTACTTACTTACTTACTTACCAGTCAGTCAGTTGCAACGTAGAACTTCGTACGTATGTATATAAGTTCAGGTTGCTATATCACATTAGTACAGGGAGACACAAATGTCAAATCAAATCCCATAGTAATAAAAATAGTAGAGGTATTAATGGTAATGAAGAAGACTAAGGTTTGAAGATATTTATATTCAATAAGTATAATTCAGTGTGATAAGTTTAGAAGGACAAAGAAGGTAGAGGTGCGGACTGTTATGTTCGTCACTAGGTATGCTTGAAGCCATTACAAGTTCATCTTAATCGATAAACGAGACAATTACCAGCGTCCAGATAGGCTACCTTGAATCCCAAGCGGTAAGACAGAAGGCTTGGTAAGTATAGAAAGTATATTCTACAAACACCCAGAAATCACAGTGCAATCAAGCACACAACTGTCGTTTATTTATACATCATAGAAACGTCCTTGGGACAGTTACGAAAATACCATACTAAAATACACAGCAGCCAATCACAGCCATGGATTTTCCTGGTGGGAAATGAAATCTCAAGGTCAACTGATCAGCCTATGCTCGCAAACGTGAAATCCAAAATAAGGCATTTATCAGGCAAGTTCTGGGGATCTAACACTGACGAATCCAGAAGATTAGGATTTGACAGAGCACAACGAATGAATGCACTTGCGCCATTGCAAACGATTTTGAGCCATGTCGTTTAACGTCTCTAACCATTGATGACTTTCGTCTAGCGGACCCCAACCACGTAGCCTACATCTACCAACATGACTCAGTTCACTTTTCAGTGACACTTCATGGATTTCTGCCGTGTTTTGGTCTGGCCACCCCTAGCTTACTTCCAGCCTACTCGTACACCACAAAACAAATCTCGTCGAGGTAGTCGATGGTTAGGCATTCGTAACACATGTCCCAACCACCTCACTGATGAAGCCCCACCACTTCATCTATTACTTACCAACTTACAGCTGATATCTTATCAATGGGGCATGGGCCTCTGATCACCATTCTCCAACCTACCCGGTCCCGGAACTTCTTTAACAATTCTATCTAAATGCTGTTCATTCTTCGCATGTCTATCTTCATTTCTCTTCAAAATGTATTCCCTGGCCGTCCTCTTTTCCCTCAGTCATGAGGATCCCAAGCGAAGGGGCTTGCACTGTGATACAGTTGGATGCTTAGCTTAATGTGTGTTGTATGCATCTCTAATGCTTCTTGTTAATTTCGTCATCTGCTGATATCCGGTTTGTTCTTTCTTTACGTAGATTGTTGCTGATAGTGTTTGGCCAACAGATCCAAGGTATCTTGTGTAGACAAGTGTTACTAAACATTTGTATCTCGTGGATGATGGTTTTGGTAGTTCTCCAAGTTTCCGCCCCATACAGTAAAACCGTACTGACTTGCTTACTTATTTATCCACGTACTTTCTTACTTACTTACCTACTTACTTGCTTGCTTACTTACTTATTTACGCTTGTTACCCTTAACGTGAAGTATAGGCGACTAACCACCGAATTATTTTTTCTGGTTAGCGTTTTTTATTTCTAGAGAGTTGAATTTTTACAGGTTGGGGTTGCTAATCTTACATGCCCAACCCACCTACTTTATCCAGTCTTCGGTACCGGCGGTATCCTCAAAAATAACACAATCTTTAGTTGTATTAGATTTGTTTGTGTGTGTGTGAGAGAGAGATCAAGCTGTTGTATTATTTGGTTCGATCATTTATTGATTCGACTATACTGCTTGTCGAAGCAATGATCTGTTTCAGTATGCAAATAACTGACAACTGGACTGAGTCATTTTGATAAATGCAGACTACCTGGTTCGGAGGTCCGCAAAACGATACTAGCCGAGAGTTAGAGACCTTGAATGATATGGCCCAAAATCGTTTGCAATGGTACAGGTGGATCCATTTTTTGTGTTCTCACAAATCCTAACCATCTGAATTCCTCATGGCCGTGTTTTATTTTTAAACTGATTCCTCCGGGGTATACATATCGAATAATATATTCGATCAATAATCTTTTCGATTATTTCTAATACTAATGGATTTTAATTGCAATAGTGTCTCTGTGCTAATAAAGTATGGCAACTTGAACTGAAATTCTTGATAGACATTCTAAGTATGTTGATATTCAGTAAGCGTGCTTTCAGGATTTGGTTGTGACCGATTCGGTATCGTGTACTCTTACAGGTATGAGAGTGGATGTCACTTCCCAGTTCCCCACACCGTGGAACTTGAAAAAGAAATCGAGTTAGCATTGGTCTGAGCGACCTGGAAGTGTGATCGCAGAGCTCAATGCACAACTGCTTAAGGCTGGTAACGAATGGCCTATTTTGATACTGTTAGCTCCGCTCTTGTTTAAAATGCCTTATCGATGGAGACGGAAATCCGTGAGGTAAGGTGAGGTGTGACATTTTTAGAGTCGACCTTTTTTAACCCATCGCTGCAGATGCTTGTTGTCCGAAAGAAACATCTAACTGCTGCCACATCCCTCTACAGTGAGCAATATGATTACGCCCTCAGACGTCGAGTTGCTGCTTTTAGTTTCACGGTTCTCCAATCGACCTGCCTGGCATGGTAGAACCTTCAGGAACATATGTTCCAGCCAATATAGCTCGTTCAGGTCATCATAACAGGAAAGCTTGACCTACACGTTAAGGTAGCAGCAACTGTCAGGAGTTTTTAAATCCTTGAAATAAATCGCATTCATTATATTCTGGCATGATTGTTATTCTTATTTTATTCAAATCAATATCAAATATCAATGGCCAATAAAACATTTAAAAAAACTGTAACTTACAATCCGCTGCAGTATATTGATTAAGTACACCGAATTCCAATAAATCTGCAATAATTTTCTCTTGTTCTGCTTTTGGTAAATTTGATAAAGTTTCCCATGATTCTTGCTAAACAAAAATAAATCAGCGAAAATTGTATTTATCACATAGACAGATTTATTGTATAAGTGTCATCCACATATCATCAATCATGACAAAATGCAACATTGAGGTTGATCAAAATGAGGAAGTAAACACCACACCCGAAGTGGTTGGTGTACAGTGTAAATTTGCCAACTCATTATTTGGTATGCGATGGCGTATAGTGGGGTAATGAGGTCACGTGTTTTTTGCTTTTGTGTTTCTTGTAAATAACTTTTGAGGCTTACTGTTTTTTTAAAAATTCATATCATAGTCAGTCAGCTAAAACGAAGAACTGTGTACGTATGTACATACATCATTACAAGTTGCCATACCACATTAGCACACAGAGATGCAATTGTTAATTCAAATCCCACAGCAGTACAAATAGTAGAAGTAATAGCGGTATTCAGAAGATATTACTCAAGAAGTATAATCAAGTGAAATAGATTTGAGGAGAAGATCATGAGGAGTTCAAATTAGAATTCGGGAAAACACCTGCACTAATGCAAACAATTTTGTGCCATGTCATTCAAAGTTTATAAACATAGATTACTATCATCTCGCATGCCCAAACCAGGTAGTCTACACTCACCAACATGACTCAGTTCATTCGCCGGTGACTTCATGAATTTGTGCCATGTTTTGGTCTGGCCGCACCTAGCTTTCTCTCAACCTACTCCTAAATCAGACATCATTGCTCGCCAAAGCAGTCGGTGGTTGAGTATACGTAACAAATGTCCTAACCACCTCAACTGATGAAGTTTCAATACTGCACCTATTGATCTGCCATCCTTAACTTATAAGGTAACTTCGCTCTCAGATCTTAAGTTGCTGCTTTAAGTCTTACCGTTCTCTAGTCGACCTACTTGGTATGGTAAGACCTAAAGGAACATATGTTACAGCCAATATAGCTCGGCTGATTAATTACGACAGGCAAACCCGACCACCATGTCAAGGTAGCAGCTACGTTCGGGTTTGCTGTTATTATTACTGTCCATTTTTATACATACGGAGTTGGTTTATTTTGAATGTTTCAACTTGAATATTAAGCTTCTCCTTTAAAAAAAAATGTATTTTCTTTGTCTTCTATCGGAGTATTGCGTGTAAATCGCTCGATTAGTCTATCTATCAAATTTGCATTACGCATACTTTAACAATTCGTTTATGTAATCATGTACAAACAAATCATACATTATGTAATATATATACATGAATATGTACCAAGAGTTTATTCGACAGATATAATAACTAGCAAATTTCTGCCAGTTGATATTTCAATATGTTATAATGCTGCTACATAGCTATTCAAATCCTACCGACGTCCGAATTCAAATATTCCAATACAACCCAAATACTATTCCCAAATCTACTATATATCAGAACGTGACACCGTTGAATGGAGTTGTTTATTGGGTCGAGTACAGAAGAGAGGTAGGCAGGAAGGAACGGAAACATGAAGTCTAACAGATGCGTCGGATAGGAAACAGCATCAAAGTCTGTGACATTGACAGTCCGGATGACCAATAAGAGACAACATTGAAGTATTTGACTTTGACAGTTAAAACGACCATAAAGTTTTGACCAATAGGATTATACTTCCAAAAATAGTACTCTTAAGATATTTGGTGAATATCCTAACACACTGATGCTTAGTAATTGTACGGATAATGCATTCACCATTACGTTGATTTCATTGGGTTGTTGAATTCGATAATGATGGCTCTCTCTTTTATGCTCGAAATCAGTATTAACTGGAGAAAAGTGATTGTCCGGGGGGGGCGGAGATAATCAACATTAGTGGCGTCTCAACGCATAGGTTTGAACAGAAAATCAATAAAATTCATGATATTATCAGTTGCACAGTCAGAGTTACATTTTAATTTGGGTACGTACTTGAGTTCTTTCACTAAAGAATATTCGATAACACTTATTGATTATGCCATCTAAACTGCAATTAGGTGTATGAAAACAAGGGGCGCCCTCACAGATTTCATTTTGATTAACAATACCTCAAAGTCTTTACAATCCGGTTAATCCGTATAAAGCTGTATAAACGATCGATTACCAAATGTCCAGAACAAAATGATATCTACGCATTGAGAGAGCTGACTAAAACTATATACTTATTATTTCATAGGGTCATTAAGCCATAGATATTCATTCATTATTACCAGTTAGATGAGTTTGTTTCAGAAATGTATCAACTTCTGTAGTTCATAGTGTTTTTTTTCAGTGTCATCTGAATTCTCTACATCAAGCGGCGTCCGTCAGGGATGTCCACTCTCTCCATTCTTGTTTAACCTTGTCGTAGACATCCTCTTAGAATTAACATTAAGCTCGTCAAATTTTTCAGGTGTTGACCTTCTACCAGGAAAGTCGCTTACTGATCTAGAATATGCCGATGACATAGTTCTATTCGGTGAAGACGCTAACAAAATGCAGTATTCTGACAACACTAAGCAACATTGCAAGCATGTTCGGGATGCAGGTTTCCCCCTCGAAATGCAAAATGTTGCTTCAAGATTGGGTGTTGCATCTGCACCTGAACTAGTGATAGAGAGTAAAGTAGTCGAGCGTGTTGATCACTTCACTTATCTGGGCAGTCTCATCAGCGCTGATAGCCTGGTGATTGATGAAATCTCAGCACGGATACAGAAGGCTCGAATGGCTTTTGCCAACCTGCGTCACTTATGGCGTAGGCGAGATATCCGTTTGCTGTCTAAAGGACGAGTGTACTGTGCAGTAGTTCGCTACGTCTTAGTTTATGGCTGTGAAGCATGACCAGTGAGAGTACAGGATATTCGTCGGTTATTGGTTTACGACCATAGGTGTCTTCGAAGCATTGCTCGTATATCCTGGGACACCCGAGTGAGCAACGCTGTTACTAATTAGAAAGCGGGCGCTAGGTAAGAATGGAAGATCAATAAATGAAGTAATGAAACTTCATCAGTTAAGGTGATTATGGCATGCGTTACGAATGCCTAACCACCGACTGCCTCGACGAGCTATGTTTTGTGGTGTAGAAGTAGAATGGAAGAAACCTAGGGGCGGCCAGACCAAAACATGTCAGAAATGCATGAAGTGTCATTGACGAGTGGATCGAGTCATGTTGGTAGATGTAGGCTATCTAGTTGGGGTCCGCGAGACGATAGTCACCGATGGTTAGAGACCTTGAACGACATGGCTCGAAACCGTTTGCGATGGCGCCGGTGCATTTATTCGTTGAGCTCTCTCAAATCCTAATCTTCTGGAATCGTCAGCACCTCTACCTTTGTCTTTCTAACCTTATCTCACTGAATTATACTTCTTGGATAATATCTTCAAACCCTAGTCTTCTTCATTAATACCTCTACTATCTTTATCACTATGGGATTTGATTTGACATTTGCGTCTCTGTGCTAATGTGGTATGGCAACATGAACTTATGTATATACGTACGAAGTTCTTACGTTGCAACTGACTGACTGATGCAAGCTACCATTAAACACAAGTACCGGATTACACCACATATAAAATCTGTTCTGCATCTATATCGAGCAAACTAGATTGAGAATGAACTAAAGTATTTGACGTAACAATTTACAAATTGTCAGTACAGAGGTCGTGAAGGTTGTTGAGTTTCATTGAAATTATAAACCAAACAATGTCAAATCACCATTTAAAACTTGGAAGCACTAGACAGCCACTACGTCCAAGTATGAAACTCCCTGGCAGTGCGCATCCTGCATGCAAGAATCGAAACCAGGAGCTTTGGTCTAACGTGCTAACACAACCGCTAGACCACTCAGCCGGAACCCAACGATATTAATATCTAATTTCAATCAATTCGCGTTATTGTACAACTATCACTCATTGTCTTCCATGAGTAACTGATTCACATACGACACGGTCGAACTTCATCGGTCAAGGCTTCTCACTAGTGACTAGCTTCGTTCTAGTGGAGTTCAACTATGTTACCGAAGAGAATGAATGATTGTCACACAATATCGTAAAATTAATTAAAGTTAGACATGAACAACGCTCGACACCGGCTCAGTGGTCTAACGGTTATGTTCGTAAGCCAGACTGGAGGACCTGGTTTTGATTACTAACACCTGTTACCCCCAATTAGAGCATAAGCTGCTAACCAGCATTCTAAGACCTACTCTGTCCTAAACCTTCCTTTCTAGTTCTGTCTAATCGTTGTTTATTCTTCTCATATCTGTCTCCATTTGTCGGAGTAATGTGTTTTCCTTGGTCTTCCTCTTTTCCGTTGGCCTTGTGAATTCCAAGTGAGGGCTTGCGCTGTGACGCAGTTGAATGAATTCTACAATATGTGTCCTATCACAACTCCAGGGTTTCTTCCTAATTTCTTCGTCTGCTAGAATCTGGTTTTTCTCTCCCAAAGTAGGTTGTTGCTGATGGTGTCTGTCTAAAGGACAACAGTTAGTGAACACTTGTATCTTCTGGATGATGGCTTTCGTAATCCCCCATACAGTAGGAGAAGTGTCTTGACATTGGTGTTGGTTGATAGTTGTTTTAATTTCCAGATGTTCTTCGATTGTAGAAATACCGTCCTTGCTTTGCTCTGCATTAGATCCACCTTGCTAGTCAATGATACCGCCCAAATATGTAAAGGATTTTACATCCTCCAAGGCATCTCCATCTGTAGTGAAGGAGAACACAGGTGAAGGCAACCGAATTGTATTTACCTCAAATTACAGAGTTAATTGGTAAAATAGAAAAACCATATCGTAACCGTTAATTTGCAAAATATCAATCCATTTTCTGACATTTCACTGTTCATGTGTTTCATACAAATCCGAATGTGTTCCCACTCTTCCTTTCTTGATCTTCCCCCATCTTCTGATGCCAGACATTACGTTTTTACTCGCGTCATATACTACTTATAAGTAGCGCGCACCATACATCAAGTGTGACTTGGTTGGCGCATGTTATGTTGTATCAGAGAATCTTGCTTTTTCCCTTCTGTATATTGAGACCTGCTGTTGCTACACTAGTCGTCTTCTCTAACATTTGTTGTTGAGTTTGCGCGAGAGAAGAGCCAGATCATCTGAATCCTAGTTGCTTCACCGTATCGCCCATGCTTCCCTCCAGATGTTGACGTCAAGAAACAGCTTAATATAAACCAAAAATCTTTATCGATATCAGATTTATTGCATTATACACAAATAATAACTTATCAACCAAATCAAAAGATATATATATATATATATATATATATATATGCAAATTACTTTAGCACGATTTTCCACAGCTTCACATAATAAACGCGATTGTTCATCAGCGGCACGTTTCCATGCACGTGACAGGCTTCGATTTAATGTAGAACAAATATCGATACTCAACAATTCTGTAAGCTAATAAATGTAAGAAATAATAATAATAATAACAACAAAATTAAAACATACATGTGTATGCGTCTTTAATGAATCGATAAGAGTTAAGGTATATAATTAAGAAATAATTTAGTATTGTGTTAGTGGGACATAGATGGAATTACAGCATGACTACGTTGCTACACGTTGATTGGCTAATTTCCTATCCAATCAGCGCCTGATAGATTCTTGGAGAACAGGATAGAAAATTCTCGTTCTGTTAGATGCATGCTGATTGGCTAAATCTAATCCAGTCGATCACGTGAAGATTTTCATGTAAATGCTATAAATACATTAACGTTGTATCTATTTTT